>VSMD01124706.1:0-36494 GCA_008750895.1 Mirza zaza
GGGGGGCTCTGTTCTGGGGGGTTCTGTTCTGAGGGGTTCTGTTCTGGAGGGCTCTGTTCTGGGGGGCTCTGTTCTGGGGGGCTCTGTTCTGGGGGGCTCTGTTCTGGGGCCTCCCCTGCGCTGTGTGGCCGCAGGAAGGAGGCAGGTGCGTGGGCGGGACGGCGTGGCTGGCGTGGGAGTGCCGGCACTCGGGCGACCCTGCCGGGCAGCCGCAGGGGGGACCCGCTCTTCCCAGCGGGCCTTGCAAGGCTAGGCACGTTCCGTTCTGTGCCCGGAGCCCGGCGGGACAGGGACACAAAGGCCCGACCGCACGGACCCTCCCTCCCCCTGCGTGTCCTGTTTCTCAGCTTCCACTGCCTGCGCCTCCATCGCCGCTCACGGTCGGGGACTTAATAACGCTGAGCGGCTCCCGGGCCGGATCGGAGCTGCTCGCTGGGAGGGTGGCCTCTCACACTCCGAGGGGGTGACTGTCACCCCTCTGTCCCAGGGAGGCTCGGGAGGGGCAGGGGAGGGCCGTGCACCTGCTGCCTGGCACCAGTGGGCTCCAGCCGCCTGCCCGGCGCCAGCCCCAAATGCAGCGGCCTCGGCGCCCGGACAGCAAAGCCGTGCGTGTCCTACGGGGCCGGGGCGGTGTGGCCTTGGCCCCCACGCCCAGGGACCCCCCGTCTGCGGGGGCTGTCTCTGGGCCAGCTGTGGCACCCCCTTTCTTCGGTGCTCAGAGAGCCGAGGTCCCCAGACGGGGCTCCACCCCCAACAGGTACTGGGTCCTCGGCAGGGCAGTGAGGCGCGAGTCGGCACACGCCCCGCGAAGGCGCACGCTCCAGTCGCCCCCTCGCCTCCCGCCTCTCCCCACTCTGCGACCCCCTCCCCCGCCCCGGTGCCCCCCTCCCCACCGCAGTGGCCACAGGCACTCGGGGCTCTGTCCAGCTTGGGCTCAGTGGGACACGTGTGTGCAGACGGTCTCGTCCCCTCTGGACACACCTGAGTGTCTGCTGTCCGGAGGACCCTGCCGCCAGGGCACCTGCCTGTGGCCACACGCCTGCGGGGTCAGAGGTCACGTCTGGACAGGAGCACGCCCCGGTCAGGGGCGAGGGGCTAGGGCAGAGCCGGCTCCTCTGAGGGCCACGCAGGGCAGGGCGGGCGGGACGCCGGGCAGGGCTTCCTGCGTTTGATTAGGCTGACAACAGTGCGCACCGCACTGTCAGTGCAGAACATCCCATCAATGATTAAAAACAGATGTTGGTCAACGACGTGAGTGATAGTGCCGGAGCATCCGAGAAGCTTCTAGAAGGATGGAAGGAGAATGAGACAAGGGGTCGGGGTGTCTCCAGGAAGCTGGAGGCAGGAGGGGGGCGGGAGGTCATCCCAGGCTTTGCGGGAGGCAGCTCCTGTGGTCCCCGGTCCCCCGGGGCCGAGGCGGGGACCCCCGGCCCTGAGAACACCAGCCACCCTCAGGCCCACAGAAAGGCACGGGGGCCTCCTCCTGGCTGCAGAAAGCCCTTAACTCCCGCAGTGAGCAGTCGGCCTTCCCGGGAGGCTGGGAGTGCCTGTCCTTCCCCTAGGCATGGGCCCCCAAGGGGGTCCCCAGGGGGCCACGGGGCCGGGGCTTGGGGAAGGGAGCCGCCCCAACGCCCATCTTCCCGGTGAGGATGTCCTATGGTCGCCAAGGACAGCCAGGACCTTCGAGGGCCGAGCAGATGACACGGCTCTGTGCCCCCAGGCCCGGCTCCCGGGGAGCAGAGGCGAATCCCAGCGACATGAGGGCTTCGGAGAAGGGCTAGGCATTGGTGCCCGACAGCTCGGAAACCAGCCGGCAGCACCGACGTGCCAGGGACCCTCTAAACTTGCTGTGAGCTGGAGTGCGGGGGCTCCGGGCAGGGTCCTCCTGTGTGCCCACGCGCCCGCCCAGGGACTTACCACTCTTTCCTCTCTGTCTTCCCGCCCCGACCCCACCGTGTCTGGGTCCTCTCTTCTGACCCCGCAGGCGTCCGGGGCCATGTGCGGAGTGGCGTGTGTCGGGACCACTGCCCAGGGGCTCTGATCAAATGCAGCGGCTCCTGGCTCAGCCCTGGCTCCAGCGTGGAAACGCCCAGACCGGCTGGGGGGCACAGCCCCAGGACACTGCGTGCACGGTGGCACCCAGGCTGCCCGGCGCCCTCAGGAAGTCCCCAGGCTGGCTGCCTTTGGCTGAGCCTCTGGGGGCCTGGCTCCGAGGCGTGGGGGGTGCCAGCTGCACCACCCTGTCCCGGCGAGAGCGGGGTTTGGGGGGGTGGGGGGAAGGGCTGCTGTCCCGGGGGGGACAGTGGCCTCCTAGCCCTGGCAGGGCCCCCCACCCTGTGCTCCTTAGCTCTGCTCAGAACGCCCGTCGTCTGCGCGGTGCGGCCCTTTGGCAGAACAAGCTCCCTGCAGCCCAGCGGCTCTGCTGCCCAGCTGTGCCCACAGACACGGGGACGTCCCCGAGCCGGAAACAGCAGCAGCTCCGGCCACTCTGCTCCCGACAGCCCGGCGGGAAACCCCAGATGCCCGTCTAGGTGGGGAAGCCCCAGGAGGCGGGGACCCGTGTCCCCGACCTCACACGCAGGCCCGACCAGCAGGAGTGCCGGGAACACAGGGGAGCCCTGGTGACCCTGCTGGCCTGAGATCCAAACCCCGCAGGAGGCCACACCGCAGCTGGAAATGGGGGTGCAGCCTGCTGGTCACATGGGGGGCTACGAACCAGGACACGCACTGTCTGCACAGACCAGACCCCTCAGCTTCCCTAAGGCTTGTGGGGGGCAGGTGCCCGGCCCCACGAGAGTCCCCAGAGATGGCTCACGGGAGGGCACGCCCCCACCAGCGTCCCAGGCACCCGGGGCCACCGCAGGACTGCTCGTCCCCAGCGGCCTCAGGGGGGGCTGCCGGCCAAGGCCCCACCGTGCAGATGGGAAGAGCCGGGCAGAGCCGCAGGGAGGGACACATCACCACGCATGGCAGGGCCAGCCCCGCTCGCTAAGGGACACACCTGGACACACAAGCACACACGTGCACACACACGTGTGCACACCCAACACTCTCTGAGACGTCGGCCCAGTCCTGGGTGACTTGCTCCTTCACCGGCAGGAGGCTGCTGGCTCCTAGGGACGGACAGACCCTGTGCAGCCCCCACAGGCGGCCGGATGGGCACTGCCTCTTCTCTGCAGCCGGGACCCGGGACCGACACCAAGGGAGAGGGTCTTCTCTCCTCCGCGTCCCCCACCCCACAGGGCCACTGGCAGCCCTCCCACCTCCCGGGAGGTGGGTCAGAGCCGCCACAACCCACCCAGGGGATGGTGGCGGGGGCGGGGCGGTGCTGAGCCTCCAGCCAGCCCCCGGTCTTCCCCGTGCCCCGCCCCCACCCCGGCAGGTGCAGGTTTGGACGTTCCCATCAGGTTTGCCGGGGCAGGAGGGGGCGCCCCAGGCTGAACCCTAGGCTGCCCGCAGACGAGGGGACCCCCACACAGGCAGGGCCCCCGCTCTGTCCAGAGACTGACCTGCAACTCCAGCCTCCGTTTCGGCAAGGCCTGGCCTCGGGGTCCCCGGCCCTCAGTTTTAAGGTGAGTTCTCTCGAGCACTTACTACACTGCAGACTGCTGCAAGCACTGGACGCATGGTTTATTGGCTGCTGCAGCCGCCCAGCGGGGAGGAAACGCCGCCGCCCCTGCTGCAGGGCGGGCGCTGAGGGTGGGGGCCGGTCCACGGCCTGCCCAGCCACGGCCACAGCCTGGAGCAGCCTGGGGCTCCCAGCTGGGCCCGACGGGCCCACCCGGCTCCATGGCCTCAACTGCTGGAGCAGGTCTCCGGAATGTTCCTACCGCTGCTCAGGGAGACTGCTGAGACCTCACAACCCCCCTCCCCTGCCGTCCTCCCCACCCTGGACCCTGGCCTGGTCACCCCAAGGCTTCCAGAAAGTTCTGAGCTGGTCTGCTCTGGTGTAGAAGGGGCTTTACAGACCAAGGAGACGAGGGAGGAAAAGCCACGCCCCAGGACCCGGGTCTGAAGTTGGTCCCAAACGCTCACCCCGTGGTTTGTCCTGGGCACGGGGGGCAGGGGGAGCACAGGACAAAGCCGACCCGGCCCGGGCCGGCTGCATGGGGCCAGGAGAGGCGCCACCCTCTCGGGCAGCAGCTGCCACTGCCCACTGCATGTCGCTGCTTCCTCGCCGGCGTCCGCTGGGCAGAGCAGGGGACGGGGACTCCAGACCCCTCCCAGCCCCCCACAGCTCAGTTTCCAAAGAGGAACCCGCAGGATGGGGGTCCTCAGCCTCCCTGGGGAAACTGAGTCACCAGCCCGCAAGGGCTGGAGGTTGAGGCCTCGGCAGACCCTCCCCCGTGGGCACCAGGAGGCGGGGAGCAGCGGGGAGCTGGGGCTGAGAGCTGCCATGCTGTTGTCCGTTCCCATGGCGACGCGGTGGCTGCCACTCAGCCCCGGCTTGTTGGTGCTTTGAGAGTCCTCGTCCTTGCAGCCTTCCCTTCCCCCTCTCGCCATCACCTGCCTGTGGCGAAGCTGGCTGCCACCCCCACCGGGCAGCCACCTCTGCTCCTGCCCCCGGCCCCGCCGGCGGACATTGCTCTCTGACCCCCAGCCTGCACGGCCGACACCCCAGTGGAGATGAGACCCAGACTGGCCACTAGAGCCAGCGCACCACGGGGCTGACTCAGGACCCGAAGCCTAGTTCCCTCCCAGGGGACACAGTGACACGGGTCCAGGGGTTGACAACGAGGGTCCCGTGTTGGTCCAGAGGGAAGCCTGCACCTGCGTGGCTACCGCCCAAAAGAGACTCGATTCTGGACTTAAACCCGGAGGCGGTCAGGCCGGATGGTCGGGGGGCCACTGTGGGATGATGCCTTCCGGAAGCTGTGTCCCCACGGAGGAGAGCGGAGCCCAGTCCCGAGGGAAGCATTTGATCTCCTGGATCCAGCCATGCCTGAAGCAGCCCCTGCACTTCCAATGACGTGAGCCCATACACGGCCTCTTCCTGGGTAAGCCGGTTCGCCTGAGTTCTGCCGTGTTTAGGAAAGGTGCGTGCTCTACCCCGGCCTCATTGCTTCCAGTCTGACACACCTGCACGCCAACCCCTTGATGAGCCTCCCCGGGACACCCCACCTCTAAACCTCATCGTTCCCCGTTGCCTACAGCTGGGCAGCCCCCCGCCTGAACACCACCCTCTGCCCGGCCTCCCAAGTGGCTGTCCAGCCGCGAGCACCACGGCGTGTCCGGGTGACCTCTGGGAGGGCGTGGCTGGAGCCTCGGGGCCGCCGAGGGGCTGGGCTGGTCTGGCCTGGCTGCCCCGGGCTGGATGGGGAAGGAGGCCCCGAGCGCACTGGCGGGGGAGGGGGGTCGGGGGGGCGCGGGGCCAGCAGCTCCAGGGAAGGGCCCGGCGCGGAGCCCGCGGCACAGGCCTGGGGTCTCGGCATCTCGCACCGCCCCCCGCAGTGTGTCCGCCCCGACTCTCGGCCCCCCCCGAAGCCCGCTCCTCCCCCAGCGCGTCTCAGCAAACGCCACCGCCCGGCGAGTTTCCCGAGCGCGTCCGGACGACCCAGGTACTGGCGAGTGGCCGGAACCCGGGAAGGTCGACTCAAAACCCCAATCTCCAGCTCTGCTCGGAGAATCCCAAAATCCAGGGACTCTGGACGTCTGCATTTCTCTCTCTCGGGGCAGCCTCTCGTCCGCCTTCCGTTTATCTCACCTGCTCATTCCCACCCAGACGCGCCCCCAAAGCGGGAACGGGCTCCGCGCGGGGTCCCTGCCCAGCGTGCGTCACGGCCGACGGCTGAGTCCTCGCAGCCCTGACTCCTCTGTGGCGCCAGCCCTGGACGGCGGGCTGGGAGGCGCAGCCAGCTGTCGCACGGCCCGGCGCTGGGCCACCTGCCCGGGTTCAGGGGTCCCCTCCTTTCCGCTCTGCGTGGCGCTGCCCTTCAGGGAATCAACCTCGGCAGGAGACTGCCGGCTCCCCAAGGGCGGGGGCCGGACCCCAGGCTGCCCGAGGACGAGGGGTGGGTGGAGGCCACACAGATGCCCGCCCAGCCCAGGCAACTGCGCGGCTCTCAGGCCCAGGGCTCTGCGCGGCACGTCGCTCCAGGGCTCTCTGCGCCCGGTCCTCGCGCCCTCGCCCTGTTTCCCAGGCTGCAATCCTGCCGCCCTTTGGTGGGAATGTACCCGAGTCCCTCCCCACCTGCCCGGCTGGCCTCGGTCTCCTTCGTCCCTCGGGGTCTGGACCAGGTCAGGGAGCGCGGCCTGGAGCTGCCAGCCCTGCCATGGCCCCTGCCCCCGACCCCCGCTGACCTCGCTGCCTGGTGTCCGGGACGGGCGGGGCGGGGGATCCCCAAACCCCAAGACCCCGCGCTGCAGCCTGAGGCCACCTCCTTGTGTAAGATACTGGGCTACAAGGACAATGGACACCTTCCAGCTTCTGTTTACTGCTTGCTTGCTAACCGCAAGGCATTGTGAGTACATTATGGGATGCAGAGGAGAAAGACAAAGAACGCGGAAACCGGGGTCTCCCAGCTAGGACCCGGAACAGGTCGGAGCCTGTCAGGGGCAGGATGGAGTAAGAATCCCTGTGGGGGCGGATGCATGACCCGTGTGTAAACAGCTTGGGTATAAAAGGCTCACTAGCACACAAAGGAGGGTCCCTGCCCGAAGAAGAGGCCACTGCACTGGCACTCTGGGGGCTCGGACCCTAGCTCGAGCTAGACGATAAAACTCCTTTTGATAATTACAGCCTCAGTGACTTTGTCTCTCTGTCCCGCAGCCCTGTGAATCTGGAATATAACACTGTGATGGGCATGTGACATCCACGTGCGGGAGGAACGAACAACCTAGAAAACCAGGCAGAGCCAACCCCCTCCCTGCCCGCACACGGGGCGTTCCCTTGTCTTCTTCTTAGCCCAGAGTCATTAAGGAGAGCGTGACGGGACTTCGTGTTTTATTGATGATGTTTCCAAGAGCAGCGAGCCCCGCGCTCCCCTCCCAGGCAGCGCTGCTTGATGTATGTTGACGTCTTAATTGGCTTGGGAGGGTTATTAATACACCCTGCCCCCCGCCCGCCCCCTGCCAGCCAGGGCGGGCGGGTCACAGGCGCAGCCCCGAGTGCCAGGGGTCCAATAGCGAGCGAGCAGGGCCCAGGGCGGGCCGCTGGCAGGACACGCGCAGCCAGCCGCAGACACGGGCAGCGGAGACGCAGGCTGGCACCGTGACCGCGGACGTGGTCCGAGCCCATCTCTGTGCACGCACGACCCTGCTGCCAACGGATGGCTGGCCCTTCTCTCACCTGCTCATCTGTCTCCATGCAGGAGCGTTTTCCCGGGTTGCCGATTTTGGGAAATACATACGTCCGGGTGATTTCTGGAAGGAAAGCTCTGGGCTCAAAGGGATTTGGGACCCTACAGTGTGCATGAAGCCTGGTCAAGGCTCTGAGAAGCCCTGCAGGGAAACACACACACACACGATCGTGTTTACCTGTGTTCAACCTGGCATTTCTCAAACTTACCTAACCAGAATTTTTTCATTGCTGCTATTGTCACGTTTATTGACACCCACACGGCGACGCTCAATTGCACCCATGACACCCTTTCTCGGAGAGGCAGAACCTCCCGGGTCACACCGCTGAGCGAGGGACGCAGTCTCTGAGGGACAGACCGCTGCCCGGGGCCCCAGCTGCCCGCGCGGGTGTCCAGCTGGGCCCGGCTGCTGGTATCTGATTGCTGTCACTGCAGATGGACCCTCATCTGCGCGGCGGCCTTGTCCTCACTCCCCCGCCAGCGCGAGGGCCGGCCGGGTGAGTCAGGCATGATTCATTAGTCTTAATTAAAATGCAAATGTGTTGCCAGGCTTCTCCGAGCATCGCAGCCCACTGTGGGAATTCGATTAACACTTCTGGGCCGCCGTTTCTCTCCCTGAAGCAAACAGACGACTCTCTCAGCGTCACCTAAAGTGGCGCCGTAGGTGGGCGCGTGGCAGGGCGGGCAGGTGAAGTCCTTCAGGGAGGGGCGTCCTCTCTCCCCCTCCTCCCTCCCCCCCCAGCTTTGTCTCCCCTGCAGCACCGGACCCTCAGGACCCTCAGGCGCAGACTCGCAAGGGAGGAAACGCTGATTCTGACCTCACCTCCTGCGAGAGGAGCCTCCAGCCTTCAGAAACCTCCGAGGGGGCCTGCCCTCCAGGCTCCCCGCAGGCCTCCGGGGACAGCCGCCCGGCAGCCCAGAGGGGCATGCGAGCGGGGGAGGCGCTGGCACGGACGGGCGGCGAGAGGGTGTGTTGGGGCAGATGCCGTTGGCACCAACTCGCCTCCCCAAGCTCAGTGCACCCAGAGTCTTTGGGGGGGCGGGGTCTTTGTGCACGTGGTCCCCACGCAGCGGCCGTGGAGCGAGCCCAAGGGTTGCGGAGCCCACGCTGGTTTCCCAGAGACCTGGCCCTGCCCGCGGGAACCGGCGCCACAGGCTTCGGGCTGGGGTGCAAACTGCCGCTGGCGTCCCCGGCGCTGGGGTCTCTGTGAAGAGACGTTCCGGCCGACACAGAGCATTTGAAAAGAAACCCCGGTCCTCTCCTGCGTCCTCGCTCACCCACCAGCTCCAGCATGGAAAGGCGGCGGCACCCCCCCACCGGCCCTCCACGGGGGCTGCCTGTCCCCTGCCCGGGCCCTGCCCCCCGCGCCCGGGTCCTTCCCGCCCAGCGGGGCTCCGTGGCCGTGGTCGGTACCGTCCTGCTCTTTCCTGCTGCCCTCGGTTCCTGCCGGGCCCTCACTCTGCTCCAGGACGAGAGGTCGGCCCCATCGCTCCGCGCCGACCGCAGCGGGAAGAGGGGCTGTGCCCGGCGGCCCGGCTCGTCCCTCTGGTGCCCGCGTGACCAACGCCTGTGGCCCCCAAGCTGCATCTGTTCACATCAAGTGACACAGAGCCCGGTTTTGTGGCTAAGATGCTCTGTCACTAATTTCTCATGGTTTGACAGAGTTGGGTCTGTCGGGAATCGTCTTCACGGAATTGATTGAAATGGGTCAGCGTAGCCGTGCTCCTGAGACTCTACCGTCAGAACACACACACATGCGCTCACATGCACACATGCACGCACACACACACACATGCACAAATGCATATACACCATACATGTGTGCATGCACTCGCACACATGTATGCACTCATGCACATGTGCATACACATACACACCACACCATGCACGTATTTATGCACACATACATGCACTCATACATGTGTATGTACTTGTACATGTGCATGCACCCATAGACATGAATGCACACACATGCACAAGCATGTGGTCACACTAAGGGACTATATACGTGTTACTAACTTTTCATTTTGAAACAATTATAGAGTCACAGGAAATTGAAAAAATTCAAGGATTCGGTGTACCCCTCCATTTCCTTGCAGGAACAACTTGTGTGTCTACGGCCCAGGATCGAGTTGACATGATTCTGAGATGTTCCCAGTTGCTGTTCAAGTCCATCCTAGGAAGGGGTAACCTGGCTGTGTGTACGGCTTGTGCCTCCTGTATGTCTGGGACGTTTGGAGTGTCCCACTGTCGAGACACCTGGCTCTGTGGGGACACTCCCCCAGCGCCCTCTCACGGCATGTAAACGCATCCACTGGGTCCCAGTGGCTCCTGTCACCCTCCTGTCCCCTTGTCACCACTGGCAAGTGTCTCTCAGGTGGAACCCACCTATCTCTGTACATGTGCTTCCCATCCTGGGCATGCTGGTGGAGCGAGTGCTTCTGAGCGGTCCCTGAGGGATCCTCGCCAAGCCCCGCCCTGCCATGGCCCAGTATTTCTCCAGGCGCCAGGGGCTTCAGCGCCCAGGACACCCGGCACCGGGAGGGACCACGATCGCCCAGGGTTACCAGTGGGGGAGGGGGGGCGAGGCAGGGTGGTGGTGGAAGGGGCGAGATGGCGGTGGAAAGGGCAGATGGTGGTGGAAGGGGCCGGGATGGCAGTGGAAGGGGCTGATGGTGGTGGAAGGGGCTGGGGTGGCAGTGGAAGGGGCAGATGGTGGTGGAAGGGCCGGGATGGCAGTGGGTGGCCCACAGCGTGGTGCTGAGGCCTGGCCACGTGGAGATAGGGAAGCTCTGATCCTCTTCCCGTCCTCGGCCTAGAAGGTCTCGGCCTCCTGCAGAGCCCCATCCTCGGGGAGCCCTGCCTCCCATGCACTCCCGCTGCAGCCCCCACAGCGCAGGTGAGGGCCCCACGGCCGCTCCGCACAAGGTTTGTGCCAGGAGCCAGTGGCTGAGGGGCCCCGGGGGGGCCTTCCCCTGTCTGAGCCTCGCCTTGGGCCGCCTGGCTCCGAGAGGGGTGTGGGAGAGCCCTGCGGCTGCGGCAGCACATCGCTGCAAAGTGGGAGACGCAAACAGACTTATTCCTGCTCAGACCAGAGGCCAGAAGGAAGGCTCTGTTCCCGCCTCTGCAAGGGCCTCCACGTCACTCCTCTTCCGATAGGGACACCAGTCGCATTGCATCAGGGCCACCCGACAGCGCTCCTCATCCTTACCTATCTCGGTCACCTCTGCAATGACCCTATTTCAAGATGAGGTCACAGTCACAGGTGTGGGAGTTAGGACTCAACACAGGACTTGGGGAGGGACACAGGTCAGCCCACTGCATTCATCCTCGATGTTCTCTGCTGGGCTGAGAATTTGCCTAGCTTGTGCCAGGCCCCTGGGTGTAAGTCCCCAGGAGCTGGGTACACCGGGCCGCACCCTGGTGCCAATGCCCCTTCCCCTGTGGGGTGCACGGCCCGGCCTCCGGTGCTCTGGCAGATGCCCAGTGTTCAAACTCCTCACCCAGAGACCGGGCACTGCCGTCCCTGTTGCCAGAGAGGACCCCATCGCTGGGGAGAGGCCGGGCCGCCGGGCAGGGGCCCAGGTGGAGACGGAGATGGAGCAGACGGCGTTGCTTCAGGGAGCCGCGGCGGCCGCAGGCCCGGCCTCTGCGCCCAGAGCCCCGTGGGCAGCCCCGACCCCACGGCCCTGGGCGCACTGCGGGCTCCCCACGCAGCGTGGAGAAGCAGCGCTTCCGAGAACAGGCACGCAACCGCCGGAGGGACGTTTGTGAAGGCTCTAAAATTAGAGCCAATATGCGGTGTTTTATTAATGACGGTGAATTTGAACACTTAGGAAAAGATGCGTTTTTAAGGACGTTCAGGCATCTGCTTTTTAAAAACAGACTATTTTAAAGAGCCGTTTTAGGTTCGCGGCCCCCCGCACGGCCCGGCCCTGCCGGAGTGGGGGTTTTTACTTGTCGATGAGCCTGCTGTGACGTGTCGTCACCGTGACCGCGGCTGCGTCAGGCCTCCCTCGGTGCTGGGCGTCCCACGAGTGCGGACGCACGTAAACGGCACGAATCCATCACCGGGCGTCGGGCAGAGTGGTGTCACTGCCCTGAAGACCCCGTGCTCCGCCGCTCGGCCCCGCCTCCCCAGCCCTTGGCAACCGCGGGTCTTTCCGCGTCTCCGCAGTCAGGCTTTGTAACGAGGCAGTCGGTCTGGAAGCAAATGGAAAAAAAAGCCAAGAATAGAAAAAACAAGGAACAAAAACAAAGGTCTGTGCGGTGTGTCCTGGGGCCGGGCGTGGGGTCTCTATGTGGGCGACCCGGGGCCAGGCCCTGCTGCCCCTGAGACCCTGGAGGCAGGGGTGTGGCGTCTGCCAGTGGCCCCCACAGTCCCGGAGCAGCGAGTCACTCGCAGGAAACGCAAGCGGGCATTGTGCAGGGGCGGCCCCCGGCTCTGGAGCCCGGCCGGCCTGCGCTCTGGCCCTGGTGGATTCGACCAGCTTCGGCCCTGAAGGCCCAGAGCAGCCTTGGCCTCGGCATCCCTCTCTGCACCAGTCACCGCTTGGCCAGTTGCCCAGGAGACTCCCTGGTGCAACGGCCTGTCCACCCCAAGGACAGGTCAGACCAGGGCCCAGCCTGACCCTCGGAGTCCTCCTCTGGACACTCTCCCTCCATCCCCTCCCGCTGCCTCCTTGCTCTCCCCGCCCTCCTACCTGGCCATTGCTTGGCCTGCCGGTCTGGAGGTTGAGCTGCACCAGGCAGGGGAAGTCCTGGGGGCTGGCAAATTATTCGGTGCAGAGAGAGGGCTCTGCGGGGTCCCCAAAGCCTCACCCAGACTGGCGGGGCCCAGCAGTCTGGTGCCGTCGAGTGGTGTGCTGGCTGTGCCACGGGGTGATGGGGGCCTGTGCAACCTGTCACCGAGAGGCTGATTGGAGGACACCTGCTTCCCCGAGCAGATGGAGCCCAGGGCCGCTTGCTTTCCCCTCCCCCGCGGGGAGACCCATCGGCTGGTGGAAACGGGCCTGGTGTGACTCGGGCTCCGTGCACCTCCCACCCAGGGGGACGCCTGGCTGTCGGTGTGGCCGCCCTCGCTGGTCTTCTGTGGCCTCGGGACAGGAGGCCGGACAGGCCAGTGAGCCTGGGAGGGTGGCCGAGCCCCCCCCACGGCCCCCCAGCAGCAGAGGACGTTTTCCCGAGCCCGAGCGGACTCGCCGCAGTGGCCACTGCCCAGCCGGACCCAGTCACACGCGGGGCGCCGCGGTGGTTTGAGTGGAAGTGTCATCGGATGGGCCGGGCAGGGAAGCAGGATCGGTCGCCACCAGTTTCCGGTGCCGGTTCTGCTGCACGGGGAGACCCTCGCGCCTCCTCGCCTGCGCTGAGCCGGCATCTCGCTAGGGTGGCCTCATTGATCAGAGATGACAGTCTGCGCACAGACACGACTGCGGGCTGAGGACAGGGAGAAACCAGCCCAGGACTGTGCACCAGAGGCCTGTCACCCAGGGAGAGACTCCGGAAAACAGAGACGCACACCAGGCCGCGGCCACTGGCTGACACCCGCCGGGCCCGGGGCGGCCGCAGGGACCAGCGCACCCGGACAGCCCCGCTGCTGCCCGCGGTCGCCGCGTCCATTAGCAATGTCCTCCCTTATTCTCCAGGGGACAATAAATTACAGGGTGACCCTTGTCATATTCTGCCATGAACGAAATCCCAAGGGTGCCTTCCTTCGGGAAACCTGCCCTGCAAAACCGTCTTCCTAATCAAGCAAATTAGGAAGAGAGCACCCATTTTCCAAAAGACCTGTCTTTTTTGTTTTTATTTTCTGCCAGGAGAGAACACCCTTAACTTGCCAGACCATACTGTCAGTATTCCCTGAAGTGCATTCACTGCACGGTTCTGCTTTTTTAAAGAATCCCGACAGCATCCTAGGAGCATGGGCGGAGCGTGGTGCAGGGATGGCTTGGGAACCCCCGGAGCTCAGGAGGCGGCTCGGGTGGCTGATGCGAGGTCGGGGGACACAGAGGCAGGGGCGCCCGCAACGTGTCATCCCCGGGCTTCTGGGGAGTGCTGGCTCAGGGACACGGCAGCTGTGCTTCTCCGAGCGCATGGCCGGCCCGGGCGGGGGTTGCCGCGCCGACAGGCATGTGACCACGGGTGCATGCAGGCTCACTGAGCAGCTGACGCGCGGCGGGTGAGGATTATGCCACGTGTGACGGCAGCAGGGACGACATGTCACGGAATGTGGCGTGGGTTGCAACAATGGGGTGGTGAGAAAATGTGCAAGGAGAGGGGACCCCCCCCCGCCCACCCCACCACGCGTTACCTGGGAAAGCCCCCAGGCCTCAGCCTGCTTCCGAATCCCCACTTGTGCCCAAATTAAGCAGCGGCGGGCACTGGTCTCGGGGGGTGAATTCTTCCCGCCTGCGATTTGCCACCTCTGAAGGGTGGCAGGGGACACGTACCCCCCCCCCAAGGAAGACTAGTTGCAACCTGGACAGGCCTTCAGGGGCTCGGGCAGAGCGGTTTGGCAGGGCTGGGTCTAAAATCCTCTCGTGCAATTGCCAAATGAATCGACAAGGACTTCGCGGCTGTCGGACTGTCTGACCGCCCCTCTCCCCGCCCAACCTCTTCCTGGCCACCGGTTATTTATACGCTACTGTCATTTGAACCCGTCCCAGGACATCGCAAACAAGGAAGCCGCAGCGAACCGGCCCGTGCTGGCCTGTGGGCTGTGTCCATCCTGGAGCCCACGCATCCCGCCAGCTCTCCTGAAAGTGCCATTAGAATTCAGAAGGGCCAGACCCCCGCTGGCCCAAGGGACAGGGCCGCAGCCCAAACCACTGTGACCAAAAACTCCCTCCTAGGTTTGGGAACCGAACAGCAGCGGGGGTGTCTGGGCAGCTGGGCTGGGCCGGGAGGGCAGGACAAGCGCAAGCTGCCTGGGCTTCACGCCGCGGTCTCTTTCAAGAAGACACTTAGTGATGACAAACGCCAGCGAGGCCCGGTCGGGACGTCTCCGCCAGTGCCGGCCACCGTTCTGCTTCTGTCCTCCGATGTCACCAAAGGAAAACGACACCTCTGTCCTTCTGTCCTGAGCATTTGAAATCAGTGGCGAAAGGTGTTGCTATTACAAGATGCTCGGGTGGTGGAGTGTCCCAGTCCTCCCTTCCGTTCTGCTCGGCGTTTATCCAGAGGACCAAGGTACGCCGCGGCGCAGAGGCCTGTGAGGGCAGCTCACAGGGCCGGTGGACAGAGGGGCAGCGGAGACGGCCCAGGTGCGGGCAGGGGCGGGACTCGGCCTTGCTGCCGCGGCACCCACGCCCGGGCCGTGCCCACCCTCAGCCCGCAGCGGGAGGCCGCAGCGCCCACAGCCAGACGCTAACACAACTCTGCTGCAGCCCTGATCGGTGATGGCGGTGATTGGCAATGATTGTCACGCTGTGAGCACCGGGACTGGCCGTGCCAGCTGAGCACCCAATCAGGAGGCGGGGGGGGGGGGGGGGGGGGGGGGGGGGGGGGAGCGCTGTGGCCGGGCCCCAGCCACTTCTGCAGGTGCATCACCCGCTCCCAGCCATGAGCTGCCAGGTGCTCACAGCCGGGCGTCTCTGGGGGGGTCCCCCACGGTGCTGCCCAGGCTCAGTGACCAGGGCCCACGCTGGCCTCCCGCCCACACCCAGCTCAGCCGTGTCCCCTGGACAGCGTCTCCCCCGACACCCCTGTGTCGTAGTCTGCCCGGACTGCCGCACGGGGGCTTCGACGGCAGACCCTGATTTCGCAGTCTGGAGGCTGGACGTCCACGCTCCAGGGCCCCCTCCCGGGCTTCCAGCTGCCGCCCTCTGCTGCCTGTCCAGATGGCGCCCCGGTGAGTATGTGTCCCTGGTGTCTCTGTGTGTCCTTATCTCTTTTGATAAAGACCCTAATCCTGTTGGACGTCCCATCTCCAAATATAGTCACGTTCTGAGGTGCCGGGGTTGAAGGCTTTAGCACATGCATTTGGGGGTGGGAGGAGGACACAATTCAGCGCATCTTACCCTGGGGCCAGTTTCCCCAGTAAATCCCTTGCACGAGGACCCCAACCTCAGCCTTTGCTCCTGGGGAGCCCACCCCAGGGCAGAGGCCACCAACTTCCTGCTTCTCAAGGCAGGAGGGGCGCTGCCTTGGCGGGGGTCGACTGCGTGGGCCTACTGCGTGGGTCTGCCCACGCGTCCTGGCTCCACCCTGGGACAGGGTGGCCACAAGCCAGGAGAGGGGGCGTGTGGCCGGGCCGGACGCTGCTCATTCTTTTGAGTGTTGCAAAACGCGGCTTGCTTAGAAACTGCCCCGGCATGTCCTTTTGTTGATTGAAGCATAAAATTCTCTCCAAATAATAATTGGAGTAGTTTACAAAACAAGTCATTTCCACCTTAATTTGGTGGACAAGCACAAGCTCTAATTCCTGGGAACTCGAGGGACAAAGTGACTGTAAATGACAAGCGTGGAAACAGGCCTGTCCCACGCAGCTGACCCTGGCTTCTTCCTTCTGGCATGGGAGCTGTGTGGTGGGGGAGGGGCCGGAACCTTCCGCCTTGTCCCAGTGTCCTTGGGAGCCGGGTCTTTCCCTGGCTCCCGGCCCCAAAGCCACCTCGATGTGGGACAGCAAAGGGTTTAATTAACCTCTCAGCGTCTTCCATCTGTGGAGCAGAGCCGGAATGCTTGCCACCGGGGGGGGGGGGGGGCGGGGGGGGGGGGGGGTGCCGCGGAGATGGATGCGTCTGTTTTTGGAAAATCTCCGTGCCTGGGATGAAAGACACCAAAGCCGTTAGTTCTGTGTTGGACAAGGAAGAACTCAGGCCTCCGGGACACGCTCTCCTTGTGCACAGGGGCCGTCGGAAACTGTGCACCGTGGACCCCCTACCGTGTAGCGCCCGTGGAGCCCCCGTACCCCAAGACTGCAGTCTTTGGAGCTCACGTCCCGGCATGTTTGACTGTCCCTTTCTTTGGGGGTTCCTTCTTTCTCAAAGGCGCCCGCTAAATGGGTGCTCAGACTTGCCGATTTCTTTCTAAATGGGTTATTTTTCAAACAGGCGAATGGTGTGTGTTTGATTAATAGTGACCAGAGTGCTCCAGCTCGATTATTTGGGGACGGACTCCCATATGTGTGGGAAGCACCCCCAGGGTCCCCCACTGTGTCACTTGGGCCAGGAAAGGACACATGCAGCTGAGGCACAGGCCAGAAGGCTAAGCACCACCCTCGGGGTCCGCCTCTCTGCGTGCTGTGTGTGAGCGCGGAGGGCGCCCAGAGCTTGCCACGAGCCGGGGCTGTCACAGGCAGGGACGGCTGCGTCACAGCCAGGAGAGTCCCGGCCCCGAGGGAGGCCATCGGTAAACTCCTAGGCGTGCGTGGCTTTAACCCTGGCCGGCCCTTTGCAGTGCGTGCCCAGAGACCGGGGAGCCGTGCGCACAGGAGCTTCTCCTGCGAGGGCTTCTCCATCCCGGGGGCCCTCGGGACTGAGTGTCAGGGAAGCGCTGGGGAGGCAGTCGTCGGGCAGTGGCGTCACGCTGAGGGCCGGGCAGAAGGACCTGCTAGCGGAGGGTAAGAAAGTCGGGACCAGCAGGGACACCCTGCTGAGGGCTGAGCTGCCACACACGAGATCTCAACCGGGCCTTTCGGCAAAGAGGCACTAAAACCGGGCTCTGGCTGATAATCCGCCGTTGGGACGCACAGATCTTTGAAACCAATAAAATTTCCCTATTTCTTAACAACACGGTGGCCCATCCGTGACTGTGGGCCTCACCCGAGTGCCGGTGGCCGGTGCAGCAGCCCCGGAAGGCAGCCCTGTCCCCGCCGCCTCTGCACCAACAGCCCCTCTGGGCGGCTACTGATGGCGTGGCCACCACGTCAGCTTCCGAGCTGCTGGGGGCGTGTCCTCGGCGGGGACTGTGACATGTGTGGCTTCCTTCATGCCTCATCAAGGGTCCCCCCACTCCTCTGGCTGGCCGGGCGCCGGGTGCATAGACACGGGGCGAGTAGCTCTGTGACCACCAGACCGGCAGCGTCCTTCATGGTCAGAGCCTGGCTTTGAGGCGGAGCCCGTGGCCGGCGCCACAGGCAGCCCTGCCGGCCTGTCATTAGGCACAACCTCGGCCGGAGCAGCCATTCATCGTGGCCAAGCGAGCAGGCACCGGCGCCAGCCCCAGACACGGTTTATCCGGGTCTCGGGGGCGGGAGGGCCGCCCTTCCCAGCATCCTTCAGAGCAGCGAGGCCACCCACTCTGGGGTTTAGGGAGCTTGGAGGTGTCCAGCTCCCCGAGCTGAACAAGGGTCTGTGTCCTTCCGGTGCTCCGAGTTGCTGGGGCCAGCGTGTGTCCCCTAGGGGCTGCCTGCCCGCCACGGCCTGCCCTCCAAAGTGCCAGGGCCTTTGGTGAAATAGTGCTGTCAAATTGAATTCCTTGAACAAACAGCACATTTATGCATGGATTTTGTGTGGTAGCACACCCTCAAAGTTCTTTTTTTTTTGAGACAGAGTCTTGCTCTGTTGCCCGGGATAAAGTGCCGTGGCGTCAGCCTAGCTCACAGCAACCTCCAGCCCCTGGGCTCAAGCAATCCTCCTGCCTCAGCGTCCCGAATAGCTGGGACTACAGGCATGCACCACCATGCCTGGCTAATTTTTTCTATATATATCAGTTGGCCAATTAATTTCTTTCTATTTATAGTAGAGATGGGGGCATCTTGCTCTTGCTCAGGCTGGTTTCGAACTCCTGACCTTGAGGGATCCTCCTGCCTCGGCCTCCCAGAGTGCTAGGATTACAGGCATGAGTCACCTTGCCCGGCCAACCTCAAAGTTCTAAAGACACCGCAGGGTATGTGCGCACTCTGCAGCCCTCCCTCCACCCCAGAGACGAGTGGCGTGGGCCCTGCGGCGTGCATTCCTCTGCCAGCCGACACCTCGAGCGGCGGCTCCTTCCCGGCCAGGGCAGGTCTCAGCCGTCCCCGTGGCCGAGCCGTGCCCATTGGAAGGTGGTTCGAGGCTGCGGCTGCGGCTGGATATTTACTCGTAGCCTGGCTGTCTGAGGTTAAAGACGAAGCCGCTACACAGCGCTCTGCGTGAGCCAGTGTGGGCACTACGTGTGGGGGAGTCCCGGGGCAGAGCCGCGGGGCCGACGGCACGCGCATCTGCATGTGTGGTAGGGCAGGTCGGCCGCACCGCAGCGAGTCTCCGTGCCGCGTGGCCCTGGCTACACCTGGGCCGTGGGCGCTCTTCCACCAGTGGCCGCACTCAAGGGCAGTGAGCCTGGCGGTCGGGCTCCTGTTGGGAAACCAGCCCACCCGCGTGTTCCAACAGAGGTGCCTTGGCACCGGTCACCGGCTGCGGAGGTGTCGGCAGGACAGCGGGAGAAGCAGGTGTGGCGGAGGCTGTGGGAGCTGCACCTGCAGCTGGTCAGGACGTGCTGGCCTGGGCCGCGGTGAGCAGGGTGGGGACGCCTGCCTTGGTCCTGGTGGGAGCAGGGAGCGTTGCCCCCTCCTCCCGAGGCAGAGCCGGCGGAGCGGGCTGCAGGCACAGAGCTCTGGAGGTGAGTGTGCAGCCTCCAGGCCCCTGCAAGCAAAGCACCGGCTCACCGTAGCCGTGCTGGGGACCCCAGTGTGAAGAGGGGCCGTCCCGTCGGCTCCGATCCAGAGCAGTCGAGTCCCCAAGGCCTCCCGGTCTGAGCTGGCCCAACACTCTCCGTCCCTGGTATTGGAACCCCGCTGTGCCCCGCGCCAACCTCTCCCAGCATCGTCTGTGCTGCGGGCGGCTGCTTCTAGTGCTGGGTCCTCCTTCAGTGCTCGGGGAGTCTGCCCAGCGAGGGGGCAAAGGCAGCGGCTGCCCCCCGAGATGCACCTCTGAGCACCAAGGGACCAGGACTGGTACGGCCAGAAATGCCCCTTACGTGGCTCTGCTGCAGCCAGCAGGGCTGACCACAGAAGTTTGCCGCCCACGGAGGGGGAGGACAGAGGTCCCAGCGCAAGGTGTCACAGGGCCTCGTCCTTCTGACGCTGCAAGGGGACCCCGGCCCTGCCTCTCGCCTCCCTGCCGGGGTTGCCGGCAACTTCCCGCCTTCCCAGGCCTGTGGCCGCATCCCCTCCTCGTTATTCCCGTGCGTGCCTGTGCCCGGACATCCCTTTTATACGGACACGTGTCGCATTGCATCAGGGCCCGCCCTGCTCCAGCGTGGCCTCGTCGCGCTGGTGACATCTGCTGCAGCCCTATTTCCAGGCACGTCAGGTGGAGAGGCTGTGAGCGCAGGACGCCCGAGTGTGACAGGGCAGGGGCCAGGCAGGGACACAGTCCCAACCGTGACAGTCCCTTGGTGGCAATCGGAGAGCTTCTCCAAATGGGGAAAAGGAAGTCCCGGCGACCTGGTAAAGTGAACCACAGCAACGGAGACGAGGCCCGGAGGGACCCGAGTGACGTCGCAGCCGGGCCTCAGGGCCACTGGGACCTCGCTGGAATTACAGATACGGCGGCACTGAACTGAGCTATTTCTTGTAAACGCCCGTGTTGAAAAACACCAGAACTTGAGCACAACCCTTCGGAAGCAGCCAACGGATTCATAATCGTGTGACCAGAGACTCCCCAGTGGGACGGGCCCAGCAAGGCGGCCGTGTCACTGTGACCCGTCAAACGTCCTCTCTGCTCGCGTCTGAGTCCGGCCTGCCGCAGCCTCCCCGCCCCCCTCCCGGGGCTCGGGATCCGCCTCCGGTCCAGAGCCGCCTGACTCGTGAGTCACTCTCTGCTCAAGCAAGCTCTCTTTAAAAATGTGCCGTGCCTCAGTTTACCTTTTTTAATAGACCCCACTTTGACAGGCAAGTGAAGAGCAGGAGCAGGGAGCTCTCAGGGGCGCCAGTGTCGGTGGCTGGACACGGGGGAGAAGGCGCCACCTGGGCGTGGTCAGAGCTGCGGCTCACAGCGCCACGTTCTCCCTGTCAAAGGGCGAATCGTCGCCGGGCATCTTCAGGAAGCCGCCGGTGCAGGTGGACGTTCGGGGGGGCTGTCCGCGTGAACGAGCCGCCCGAACACAAACCTTCCGTCACCGGCTCCTGCTTCTGAGTCTCCAACACAAGGAAAGATCCCAGGACCTGGGAAGCTCTTCGTGCACGAAAAGACTCATCTCGGGGCGCTTAAAAATGAGCAGGAACAAACCAAATACGGCAGCAGGAGAGATCTGGCGTAGCCACGGGACGGAACACTATACAGTCATTACAAGTTGCATTTAAAAAGAATATGAATGACACTGGAAACCACCACGTTGCCGTGTCAAGTGGCAAAAGTGAGCTGTGCTTGCGCTAACGCCCACACACAAACACGACACACCCACACGCAGGCGCACAGTGTTAAAATCATGCCGGGCCCTAACGTCTGAAGCAGGCGTCCTCAAACTACGGCCGGCAGGCCACGTGCGGCCCGCCAAGGACATTTATCCGGCCCAACAGGTGTTTTTGCCGCCGCTGCCTGTCCTGCTTAGCAGCCGACTCCTCCCGGGCCCACAGTGCGCATATGTGGAATGTGCGCCGCACTCTCCAACGCCGGTCTGAGGGACAGTGGACTGGCCCCCTGTTTAAAAAGTCTGGGGACCCCTGGTCTGGAGGTGCTCCGGCGCGCCAGCGTGGAGAAGCCAGCGCCGCGGGGAGGTTTCCGCTGGGACCTCCGTGGGCCAGGCAGGGCCAGCTCAGGACTGGCGAGTGGAGCCGTTCTGGCGGGCCTGGGGCAAGGGGCCGGCCCTGCCCCGCCGGCCCTGGTGGCTTAGGACGGGGACTTGCTGGTGTGCGAGGGAGCAGAGGCGGAGGCCAGCTCTGGGGGTCGCCCCTCCCCGGGTCCGCGCGGCCCCCGGATGCCAGCACGACGGGGACAGACGATGAGGAAACTCGGCAAGCACAGCAGGAGCCCAACAGGTGCACGCAGGATCTGGGCGGACGAAGCGGGCAGATGCTCCGGAATGTTCCCTGTGTGTTCGCGGTGCAGAGACGGGCAGGGTGGGGGACCTGCGCACGTGTGGACAGCCTCTCTGCGCAGGGAGTGCGTGCGGGCCCCCCCCCCCCCCCCCCCCCCCCCCCCCCCCCCCCCCCCCCCCCCCCCCCCCCCCCCCCCCCCCCCCCCCCCCCCCCCCCCCCCCCCCCCCCCCCCCCGTGTACCTCCGTCCCCAAGTCCTCAGACTCCCCGTGAACCGAGGCACTGTCTTCACAGTCAGGGGAGGGTTTAAACCTCGGCGTGGCTCCCAGGACAGGCTCGCCAGGGCCCCGGCACCGACCCGCCCTGCCCGCCGGCGCCGTGCGTGCCGTCACCCGGGCATCGTGACTCACTCTGCCGTGTCTCACAGAGCCGGGAGGGGACGAGGTCGGAGAAGCGCGGGGACAAGCGGCAGAGGCCGGTCGTGCTGGTGACTAATTGTCAGCGATGCTGTGTTCACCGTCACCGCCCTGCAGAGCCAGCCCGGGGACAGGGGCTCCGTATCTCAAGATCCCTCTTGACGCACAAGGGGAGCCCGCCGCGCTGAAGGGGCGAGGGCAGGGTGGGGGCCCTGGGGTCCCGGCCCCCTCACCGGCCAGCCCAGCGGAGCGCTGCCCACGCCGGTTTGTCCCAGAGTCCCACCACCGGCTGGCGGCCGGCCTGGCTTGCCCGGGACCTCCCTGGGTCCCCACTGGGGGCCTGGGCGCCCATTACGCAGCCCCGCAGGGCCAGCGCTGAGCCCCCCACGCCCCCATGCCCCTGCACCCCAGGTCTGGCCTGTGCGGAGGTCGGTCCACAGCCACAGCTCCCTGGGACCCACAGGGTTGGCACCGGGTGCTGTGGGGGAGGGGTCCTCCGCAAAGGCCCTGGGGGGCTGCTCTCTGCACCAGCCCTTCCTCCCAGCTGCTGGGCCCTGCAAGAGGGCAGAGGGATGGCACTGTCGGCTATGTCTGGAAAGGGCATGTGTGTGCACACGTGTGTGACAGGGAGGGGAGGGTGAGAGAGAGGGGGAGAGGAAGGGGAAGGGAGAAGGGGAAGGGGAGGGAGAGGGGGAGGGGAGGGAGAGAGGGAAAGGAGGGAGACAGGGAGGGGAGGGAGAGGGGGAGGGAAGGGAGAAGGGGAGGGAAGGGAGAAGGGGAAGGGGAGGGAGGAAGGGGAGAGGAAGGGAAGAGGGGGAGGGGAGGGAGGAGGGGGGGAGAAGAGAAGTGAGTCGGGGAGGGGATGAAGAGAATGACTGTGGGGTTAGATCCTGAGCTGTCCCTGGCACCCCCTGCTCCAGAACATGCCTCGATTCAGCTGTGGCCTTCACGAGGTCAGTTGCATTGCCAGAGGACTCAGGGCTCTTATTAACTAACATTTCGCAGGTATTTTAACCTGCAATCGTTATGTGGGGACATTGTGTAGAAATTATGGCAAAGTACGCTCTGGCTGCTCAATCTGATTCATTGCATATTCGAAGAGTCTACACATACATTCACATATATGTAATAGAAGCCACGACGCTGGATGATTTTAATGTAGAATTTAAAAAAAACAAATATCACAAAACTGCTTTCTGAAATTATCAGCTTCCAGCCTCGCCCCAGGGGTGTAGAAAAAGAACGTCCCTGGAAGCTGGAAGTCGGAAATTGGAGTCTTGATGGCGCTACGGGGTGCCTTGGTCTCCGGAGAGGGTAGAGGGGGTCGTCTCTCACGCTCCTCCCTGGGCACGTGCCACCTTCTCCAGGCCACCAGCGCCCGCAGCAGGAGACGCCCGGCCAGGCCCCAGCGCAGCCCACGGGCACCCGAGGCCGAGGGTGTCAGGGCACGGGGTGGAGGCTCAGCCTCCCGCGGCCTCTCAGGCCCGGGGCAGAGGACACTGCCCGCAGGCCGATCCCTCCCTCGGGAGGTGCTGGCCCCTCCTGCGGCTTTAGCCCCTGGTTCCGTCAGACAAAAACAACCGTGCCACCGTAGAGCAAGGACGCTTTGCTGCACGAAGCCGTTCTCAGGTTCCTGCCTTTGCCTCGAGCTGTTCCAGCCCCTTGTTGGACACGCGTGTGGCCTCCGGCAGGAGGCTGTTTAGTCTGCGGCTGTGGAGCGATGCGTGTTCTCGGCAGCCAGGGCAGGGCAAACCCAAAGGGTTAAACTGCTTTCCTATCCTGGAACATTTGGGGATTTTCATCGCACGTCACAGGCCGTGACGGTCTCTGAGCCTTTGGAAGATTCCGGCGCAGCCGCCGGCTCCTCGGGCTCCTCTTGGCCCAGCCGCAGGCCCCCACGTGAGGCCAGGCGCCCTGGAGGGTCAGCAGAGGGTCAGGGACGTGACTCACGGCAGCGGGAGGGGCTTCCCGACGGGGCACTCTCTGCACCGCCCCGGCCATGGGACGAAAGGCCGTCTCGGGGCCTCCCGCCTGGGGTTCGGGGGACTGTCGGGTTTCGGGGTGCGCCATCTGCTCTCCCAGGGGTGCCAGCCTGTTCTCGGAGCCCTGGGTCCTGCCTGCATCTCTGCCCACCTTCCTCGTCCCGTCCCCGCCTCTCTGGGCCCTGGGGACGTCACCCTCCACTCCTCCCCTTGGGGTGTCAAGGGGGATCTCGAGCACCAGGACTTTGAGGGTTGCGGGAAACGAGACCCGAACCCAAAATAACTTCAAGCAAAACAGGGAATCTGTTGGGGGTCCCAGGCGGAGGGGCCTCAGGGCCCCCGGGGACCTGCCCGCTCCCGGCTCCTCTCTGCTGGGCCCTTCTCCCCGCAGACGCGACTCCTGCCGCCCCGGCCGCAGCTCCCCAGGCCTGTGTGGGGGCCGGCTCACGGACCCCGGAGGAACGAGGGCCCCACTTCCCCCCTGCGACGTTCCCAGGCCGTCGCTAGAGCTGGGAGCCAGGCTCCTTGGCCAGCCCGGGTGACGCCAGGCCCGGCGGTCCGGGGCAGGAATGGTTTTAGCATATTTCAATGGTTGGAGAGAAAACGAAGACTCTTTTGTGTCGTGGCAGCAGGATGTGACTGCTCTCCCTGGAGCACGCTGGCTGAGGGGCCCCGACAGCCTCCCGCGTGGGGGTGGGGCGGGACACTCACTTCCCGGGCACCCGGTCTCACCAGTCAGCTGCGCTTTGGGGACAACAGGGAGAACCATCTGGAAGATGCAGGTGCATGTTTCCGCGGGTGCGGGGGCCGTCCCGGCCTTTCAGCCAGGGCCTTGCTGCAGGGGTACGGGGGAGACCTGGGGGTCCCGGCCTCAAGGCCTCCAGCTGGGGTCACCCCAGGGCTCCTTGGTGGCCGTGGGAAATGGGGGCGTGGGCCTCTCATTACAGACGAGGGTCAGGCCAGCTCACCCGAGGCTGCTGTCCTGCGTCCTGCTGCTCGGCGGGCAGGTCCCAGAGGCTGGGGACGGCACTGGCGGTGGGACAGGCGGAGGGGACAGTGCCGTGGCTCCTCCTAACCCACTGCATGGGGTCTGGGAGCCGCCGCACCGTGGGTGAGGACGCCCCGTCTAGGGAACATCCCACCGGGTTCCCTGCCTGGGCCCAGAGGATGGGTCCATCGGTGGCGGCCAGGAAGCCAGCGCTGCCCGAACTCGCTCCAGTGCTTCTGTATCAGAGGTGGACAGTGGTCACCCAGGGCCCAGCTCCCGAGGCCGCCTGGGTCTGGAGCTGGGGTCCCAGGCAGCAGTCCCGTGGGGGCGCCCTGGGGCAGACGTCCTTCCGCAGGGACCTGCAGGTGAGCACACCTGGTGGCTTCTCATTGTCACTGTGGGGGTGGGGTGGGCAGGCACCAGGTAGCCAGGCCTAGGGCACGCTCAGGGCTCCCGATGGTGGCCTCCTCTCCCCACTCACTGCGCCCCGTCGCGGAGAGGGGACCGTCCTCCGTAGGAGAGCGGGTGCAGCTGGGCACTAAGGTGGCACATGCAGACCTGCCCATCAACAGGCATCCCTGTCAAGTGACCTCCGCCCTGGGGAACCTTCCGGAATGTGGGAATGCCTAGGGATGCCTGGCGGGGTGCTGTCTGGTCTTTGGGATGGGGAGGAGGCGGTGTCTCCCCCAGGACGAGTGGGGTGGCAGAGTGGGGTCACAGCCCCTTGACAGGGCTCTCTTTGCTGACCAGACACCCCAAGGAGCAGGAAGGACGTGTTAAACTGGGCCCGGACACTCGGGGATGGGGCTGCCACGCAAAGGCGGGGGAGGGGGCCACACCCGCATGGGGACGAGACCCGAGCACCACCTTGTGCACCATTTCCCAGCGCTGGCTGGCTCTCATGGGGTCACATGGCCCACACGGGCTGACCACGAGTCCCCCACTGCCCCCTGCCTGTTCATGTCACTGAATCCTTGGCTCCTGCTGCCAGAACACGGATAAGAGACACCCCACGCAGGCCCAGGAGCCCCCATCAGACGCAGAGGGCCCTGGAGAAACGTTACTGCAGCGGAGGGGGCAGAACTCGCCTTGCTGAGCGCCGGCCAGGCACGTGATCCCCACGGTTCTCTCTCGGAAACGGGGAACCCGGGCTCCGAGGGCTCGGAGGAGATTCGGGGTCCGGGCGGCTGGGCACCCCTCCTCCTCCCCCGCCCAGAGTGGAGTGGAAGCCACGTCTGTGGGGTCCTCCCGGGTCAGTCCCAGCCCTGCTCCCTACCAGACGGCAGCCCCTTGCGGGCCGGGGAACACCCAGCGGGAGCCTCAAGACAAGGATGGGCTTCCCGGCGTGCGGCACCGGGAACACTGAAGGAAGCGGGCAGGGAGCCGTGCTCCTGCGTGCCGTGGCGGGACCCCGGCGGGACCTGCGTGGGGCTCTGGTGGACACGTCCCCAGAAAGGCGGGCAGCCCCGCCAGGCCCGCTGCACTGTGGTTCCCAGGATGTCAGCTGTCCAGGGAGATGAGCTGTGAGAAGGGGCTGCTCTCCTGCCCCGAGAGGCCTCCTGCCCCACGTCTGGGCCCGGACGGCGTGGTCCCGGCTGTTTGTTCTCCTTGTGTATCCGTATGGCTCTTGCCAGGAGCGTGCCGTGAGCTGGCATTCCTACATGGCCTTTCTGGCCCTCGCCTGGCCCCAGAGCTGAGGCGAGAGGGACAGCAGGGCTGATGGCCGCGGGCACCAACCCTGGTCTGCGTCACCTGCAACTCCCGTGCTGGAAATACTCATCGTGGCCTACCTCGGGCTGCCAAGGAGAGGTCGGGAGGCGATGCCACCGTCCCCAGGCTGCTGGAGCCGGCTCCACGCGCCACCACCAGGCACCAGCTCCAGCCTCTCTCAAACCCAGGAGGTCGACTGCAGAGCAGGCAGCCGGGATGCCCGTGTGCACGTGGCCCGAGGTCACGTGTCCTGGAAGAGGCAGAACCGAGACTCCAGCGCAGACCTTCCCGGGCCGGCCTGCCCCTCTGGCTAGGCGGCAAGAGAGTGGGGCCCGGACGACACGCGTGTCCACACGGAGACACCTGTGTGCTGCCGAGCGCCGGGCCCTGCCAGGGGCCCAGAGCTGCTTCCTCCCGGCCTGGGTCTCAGGCCCCGGCACCTGCAGTCCTCCTCCACCCCAGACTCCGCTCGCTGCCCGGTGCCCTGGGCTTGGAGCACTCAGCCTCCGTCTACACCCCTGGGGGCCACAACCAGCCTGAGTCCTCACACCGTTTGCAAGGAGCCGCTTTGGGGTTTGAAGGGCACTGGCGTGTGCACGCCACTTAAAGGACAGCTTCTGATTGTTTGCTTAGTGGAGGAGCAAATATTTACGTCTCATAAAGCAAAGGGCAGGCTGTCGTGTGGGAGAGCATTGACCACGTGCCGGCCGCCGAGGCGAGGCAGGAGCGGGCAGGGCGACGGGCGTCTGCTCGCATGAGCAGAAACGCACCTGTCTGGGGCCGCGTGGGTCAGCTTACCTGTGAGGAGGGAGGGGCCGGCAGCTGGGCCGGTGTCAGCGCCTCTCCCCAGCGAGGCCTACCCTGCCAGGAGGGGGGAGGTCCTCCCACCCCCGTGACCCTGTGCTGTGCCTGGGGGTGGAGACCCCACCCTGCCCCCACTCGCACTGACAGCCAACAGCCCAGCCACGTGGGAGCGTGACCGTGGCCAGTGGTTTAGGTCTATGGTCCCCACCCTTTTGGCACCAGGGACCATTTTCATGGAAGACAATCTTTCCATGGACCGGGGAGAGGGGAGACGGTTTCAGGCTGATTCAAACGCATTGCGCTTACTGTGAGCTTTATTTCTGTCATTGTCACACTGCAATATGTATATGACGTAATTCCCCAACTCCACACAGGTCGGGGGCCCCCGGTTTAAGTTATTAAAACAAAACACCCCCAAGCCAGCTCCAGCCGGGGGCAGCAGAGGGAAGCTGAGGGGCGTCTGTGGAGAGAAGGGGCGCCCCATGCCTGCTTCCCAGGGGAATGTGCCGTGCGGCGGGAGCCCCCGGCTCGCCCAGGCCGGCCCTGCCGCGGGAGGCTACGGCCCGCGGGAAGCGCGCAGACCCGGCCCCAGCAGGAGACGTGGTGTGCTGGCCTCGGCCCCACTGGGCCGGCCGGCTGGCCTGGGGTCCTGCCGAGCCCCCGCCTGCCCGCAGGCCGTGGGAGCTTTCCCTCCTGACCCCGCCGCGGCCCCCGCACTGTTCTGGGCGTTTGCACCTCCACCGTCTACGTGGAAAACAGGCACCTGTGTGGTGGTTTCCGTGACCACGTGGGTGACCCAGTGTCCACGGCCCCCATGGGGGTGGGCTGTCCCTGGGGCAGTCAGTGGCCCCTGGGTTGCCTGGACCCCTGGGGCCGGCACGTGCAGCTGAGGCAGCGCGGCTCAGAGCAAGGCCCAGTCGAAGGCCGTGGCTGTGGGGGGGACGGGTGGAAGGGGACAGCGCCGGTGCCTGTGGGGCCTGTCTCCAGGCACGTCCCTGTGGAGGGCCTGCCCTCCAAGGGCCCTGCACACCGGTGGCATCTGCAGCGGCCCAGAGGTCACGGCCGCTGCGTCCCCCACTCTCCCCGCCCTGACTGGGCCGTGCACACAGGAGGCCTCTCCGTGTACCCCGGCGCCATGTGCACCGCGCCCTGAGACTGCCTGCGGTGGGGCCAGACGGCCGGGCTGGCTCTGCGCTCGCCCCACACTGCCTGCCGAACGCAAAGGTGCCCCTGAGGTGGGACCTCACGCCACCGTCCTTGGCTCCAGTCCTGCCCTGCCCACCTGGAACTGCCTTCGACCCCGAGCAGCTGCCCCTGCCACCCCCAGGTGGCCGTCCTCAGCCCCTGGACACCCCGCTTTTCTGGGCCCAGGGAGTTCAGGGCAGAGGGTCTCAGTCCTGGCTGCACAGTACTGTGTGGCAGGGAGGGGACACGGAGAGAGGGGAGGGTCCGCATGTCGCACGGGAAGTGGTCAACTCCTGACAATCACCCGGTCCTGTTGTGCCTGCAAATGTACGCTTGCATGTGCATACACATGTATGTCTGTGCACAAGAACATGCGCTGTGTGCATGTGTGTATTTTGTGCGCATGTGCTAGATCTGTGCAAGTGCTTCCTATATGGGTGCTTGTGTGCCCGTGTTTATGCGTGCACGTGCTGTGTGTGTGTGTGGGCACAGATGTGCACGTGCACCTGCGTACATGTATGAGTGTGTGTGCATGTGTGAGCACAGATGTGCATGTATACCCATGTGCATACATGTGCTGTGTGTGAGCACAGATGTGCATGTGTACCTGTGTGCATACATGTGGTGTGTGTGTGTGGGCACAGATGTGCACGTGCACCTGTGTGCATGTATGAGTGTGTGTGCAAGTGTGAGCACAGATGTGCATGTATACCCATGTGCATACATGTGCTGTGTGTGCGTGTGTAAGAGTGTGTGTTGGAGGAGGCGGGGCACACCCCGTCTGTGGGCAGCGTGTGTCTGGGGTGCGGGTGGCCCTTCCCGGGCAGCTGAGTTCTCCGTGCTGGCTCCCGTCTGCTGGTGCCCAGAGGTGCTGCCCGTCCTCAGGTCTCAGGGCGCACGCTCCTCCGGGGAGCCCCGAGTGTGGACTCTCGTGGCTGGGAGCGCTCTGGCGAGGGGCTCCTGAAAGGCGAGGCCAGCCCGTGAGGCCGAGGGAGGCGGCTGCTGGGGCTCAGACCGACTGCCGCATGAGCCCAGCTGCAAAGACCCAGAGGAAGCAGGAACCCCCCACAGCTGCCCTTCGCCCCTACACCCAGGTGTCATCCTCGGGCGCCCGGGTGGGTCTGGCACCTGCCTCCCAGCCGGTGCACACCGGCCTGGCAGGTGCCGCTCCGGCCGAATGGCCAGCGACCGGGGCCAAAGGACCTGGCGGCACTCCAGGGTGGGCGGGCTAGCAGAAGCTGGACCGGCAGGCGACCCACGGTCCACGGCGCTGCCTCTCCTTGACCTCCGGGAGCCCCGCGCGCCGCCGCCCTCCCTTTGAAGGCAGCTGATGATCTCAGACGCGGCCTGAGCCGCCCGCCCGCCAGGGCTGCCCGCTGAGTAGGGGTGGCAGCTGCTCGCAGAGCTGGAGGCTTTTGATTTGCGTCAGTGCCGAGCAGGCCAGGAGGGGCCCCCATGCGGGCGCTTGGCAGCTGCAGGGAGTCACGGTAACATCACGGCGCCGGGGCCCGGGGAGGGGGCCCAGGGGACAGGCAGCCTGCACGTCCAGCCCGGCACGGGGCCCACGTCCTCCCCACCTCCCATGAGCAGGGCTTTGAAAAGCAGTTTCCGTGATGCAAGCGCCGGGGTGGAAGCTGGAATTCGCTCTCCCCCCGTGCTGCCCTGGCGGCTCCGGAGCAGCGGGCTTGCCCCCCTGTGGCCGCTGAGGGACTCCAGGGGATTGAGGAACCTGGCAGTGCCAGCCCCACTGGAAACCTGCAGTCCTAGCGAGATGAAAGTGTCCCCGTGAGAAACACAGCAGGCGGGGGCGGGGCGCACACTCACTCCCCTTCGAGGCCCTCCGTGTGACCCCACGTGTCCCCTCCCAGCCCCCGGTCGTCACTGACCCCTGCGCCGGGCAGGAGCAGATGTGAGTCACTGGGACACTCGACACTCCGGCCTTGCACGGCCTTCCCAGAAGGCGCCCCCCCCCCCCCGCCCCCGCCCGCCCTGGGCCGAGGCAAGTCTGTGCGTCCCCCGCCCGGGAGCCGGCAGGGCGCCCCGGCGTCCGGCAGTGACCACCCCCGACAGCCTGGCCACCTCCCTCCCTCCCCTCCTGGGCCCAGGCACCTCCCACACGCCGGCTGTGCCTCAGTTGACCTACCCGAGTGACTCCTCCAGGCAGGAAAGCCGGGTCCCTGTTCCCTCGGAGCGCCCGGAGCCCTGGACTCGCTGCACCCGCTTGCTCCCGCCCTGTGCCCCAGCGAGCCCCGAGTGGGGGACCCTGTCTGCCCAGCACCCCGCAGCTGACCGGGGCCTAGCCTGCATGCGGCTGTCACCGAGCTCGTGGGGTACCAGGCCCTGGCGTGAGCGTCTCTCCCTCGTCCACTGTCCTCTGCTCCGCCGCGCAGGCGTTTTGTCCTTGCTCACCAGGAGAGCTAGCTGCCACCTCCTCCCCTCCAAAACTCCAGGACAAGGGTCTCGGGGTCCCCACCCGCCCGGACTGCTGGGCCCAGCAGGGAAGCAGTGGGGTGCCTCCCGCCCCAGCAGACCCTTTGTCCTGGGCTGCAGGGGCCCCGGGACCCCCCAGAGTTCCTGCCCGCCTGGCATGGGGGTCTGGGGCATGTCTGCTCCTCCACCGACACCCTGGGGTTTGGGGCTGCCTGCCGGGAGGCACAGGAAGCCGCGTGGGTGTCCTATTCCCCGGGAGGAAGGCCAGGCGCCCGGCAAAAGCTCCCCGGCGGTCTTCGTGGGGCAGCTCTGGTTTCAGGAGTGGGGGGCCACATTCCGACCCCTCCCTCCGCGGCACTGGGGACCTTGCTCCCCAGTGCCCAAGGGCCTTCCTGCACCCACTCCACCCCACACCCCAACCCCCGTCCTGCCTCTTGCCAGGCTCGGGGGTGCTTGGCGGGGCTCTGTGTCTGGTCACCGTGGGACCCTAACACGAATGTCCTGGGAGCGTCCGTGTCCCGGGGCTGCTGTGGCAAAGGACCACGGGCCGGGGTTGAGCTGCAGGAGTTCCGGAGGCTGCGGGTCCGAGATCGAGGTGTCGGCAGGGCTGGTTCCCTCTGGCGGCTCTGAGACAAAGCCCCTTCCTGCCTCTCCAGCCACTGTGGGGCGCGTCACTCCAGCCCCACCTGCCTCCACACGGCCCTGCTCCCGTGTCCCCTGTCCCCGTGAGCCCCTGTGCTTCTCCCTTTCTGTCCTGGCGAGGGTGTAGGTGCAGTCCCAGTTCTGGCAGACTGGGGCTACCGCTGGGCCCACCGCCGGGGCTAGGAGGAGGGGCCTCCCGTCCTGAACATGAGATTCTCCACCTGACCCGACCACCTGCCCGGGGAGCACACAGCGAAGGAGGGTCCCGCCCGGCCAGAGCAGAGCCGGGACAGGAGTGCCAGTGCTGTGTGTGGCCGTGGGGATCTGTCAGCCCCCGGGTGCGGCCCAGACCCCATGGCTCCCTCTCCCCGTGTCCAGGCCCTGCCGTGTCTCCCGCCCCGACCCTGCGTGTGGGCCCACCTCGCAGGGCTGGGCCAGCTAAGGGCCAGTGTCTGACGTCTCCTCCAGGCCTGCGGGGCATGTACAGGCCACAGACCCTGACCTCTGACACTCTCGGGCAGAGCCAGGCCTCACAGCCCCCGGGAGAGCCGTGCTGAAGCCGGGCCTACGTGGCGGAGCCTGGGCGACAGGAAGAAGGGCAGGGCCGGGCCGCCCTCCCAGGCCGCCTTTGGGGTTGGGCCCCCCTGCCCCGAGTGCCCTCTGACGCTGAACAGGCCTGGCCAGGCCGCTCCCGCCCGCTCCGCTCAGCAGGGACGGTGACTCATGGCCGAGGCCTCCCGGGAGGGCGGGGGGTGCCCAGCGGAGAGGGGCTGGGACTTGCACCTGGCCACAGCAGCTGCGCCGCCAGCTCCCAGCCCCACAGTGCCGTGGGAGGGGGAGGGCCTGGGGTCAGAGCCCACACCTGGAGAACAGAGGGCCCAGAGGGAAGGAGGGGGGCAGCCCTGGCCGCAGAGGCGGGAGCCCAGGCTGGCCGTGGGGGAGAGGACAAGGGTCCCCTGTCCCCCCTAAGGTGGTGTGTGTGGGGGGCTGGGCCCTCGAGGGTCCCCTTGGCAAAAGGAATGGGGGTCCCTGGGCTCAGGTAAGGGGCACAGAAAAAGGCACCCTCGCCCCAGGCCCAGGTGCCTAGGGACAGCTCCCAGCAGCAGGGCGCCCTCAGCCCCCCTGGACAGGTGGAGGCGACTGGGCGTGGTCTGAGGGAAGAGGCAGGTGGGTCCTTGTGAGCAGACGCCACCGCCCTTCCTGGAGGCCAGGGGCCCCAATGCCCGAGTCCCAGGAGAGCAGGGCGGCGGCGTGGCCTCCCGGGCGGTGTTCCAGGGCCCCGGGTCACTGCAGGCCGGAATGCGCCTGGCGGCGAGAGCGTGCCTGCCCCGGACGCAGGGTCGCTAAGAGACAGCAGCGCCTCTCCACGCCTGTGGCTCTGAGGACACGCAGGGCCCGGCAGGGGACGCACGGTTTCCCTGGCAGCTGCCCTGCGCAGTGTGCCCGCGGCTCGCCGAGTGCTAGGACAGCTCCTCCCTGCAGAGGCTCAGGCTGGGGGGCCACGGCCAGGCCTAGCCTCTTGTCCCAGGGGGAGGCTCTGTGGGGTCTCGTGGCTGGCTTTCAAGAGTGAGGACAGACTCCCTGGTGTGTAGGGCCCTGGGCAGACTCATGCCCGGCTCATCCCGTCCCAGCCACAGGTCAGACCCTCGGGCCCCAGCTGGGCACATCCCAGGCTCCCCCACCCGGGATCCTGTCTCCGGAATGGAAAAGGTCCCGGGAGGCGCATCCGTGTTTAGGGTCGTTCCTGTGATGGAAAGGAGTGAACGAGCGCGGTGCCCGCGGGCGGGGAGGGTCGTCCTGCAGGGGACAGGGCTCCAGCTGAGCCGTCACAGGAAGTCTGGGCATGGGCCCAAGAGCCTGGGACACAGGCTCCCTCCTCTACCCCGCAGGGCAGAGAGCAGGGCTCACTCAGCAGGGCCAGTCGGGGTCCCGCTGTGGCCAGTCGGGGTCCCACTATGGCCAGTTGGGGTCCCACTATGGCCAGTCGGGGTCCTGTTGTGGCCGGTTGAGATCAGACTGGGGGAGGCGAGGGATGACAGTGGCCCTCCCAGGAGACACTCCCTTCCCGAAACTCAGTGCCTGAAACTCAGTGGCCGAAAACTTAGTGGCTTAAAACACACAGGTTTACTCTCTTGCAGTTCCAGAGGTCACAATCCCGACGTGATGTCACTGAGTGAGCAGGGAAGGCTCTGGGGGCTCCCTCCCCCCCCTTTGCCGGCATCTAGAGGCGCCTGCCCCGGGGTCTAGAGGAGCCTGCCCCGGGGTCTAGAGGCGCCTGCCCCGGGGTCTAGAGGCGCCTGCCCCACGCCTCGGCCTCTGTGGTTCGAAGCCGCGGCACACCTCTCTGACATCGTCCCACACAGGACCCCGCACCCACCCACCCCCCGAGCCTGCGCAGGGAATCCGGGGTCATCTCCCCCTTTGAGGTCAGGTGATGCCAGCCTCAACTCCCCTGTGCCTTGTAAGGTGACACGCTCACAGGTTCCAGGACTGGGAAGTGTCATCGCTGGGGCCATTATCCTGCGAGCCACAGGCTGCCGCGGCCTTGCCAGCAACTCGGGGCTCCCCGAGACCTCCTCTTCCCCTCGTCCGCTCGTCCGTGGTGCCCGGGCCCAGGCTGATCGGTGTGCAGAGCACCAGCCGCCCTTCGCGCCTCCCGGGGAGGGTCCCAGGCGCCCGGCAGCCTGCGGCTGGCGTCCTCCCGCCTGGTACATGGGCCTTTGTGTGTGTGCGGGGGATGGGTCCCCCCTGCTCTGTGACGGCCAGGACTGGGCTCTGAGTCCCGGCCCCTGCCCGTGGCTGGGTGACCGCGTGGTTCCCTAGTCACCCGAGGGTCGGTGTGGGGAGCTGTCCCCGGCATCCCACACCACGATGCTCCGATCTGTCGGCGGGGCAGGCAGCGCCCAGGCTAGATGTCACTGTCCTGGAGCAGGCACTGCATGCGAAGGCTTGGGGCAGGCTTCACTCTCCTATCAGAGCAACCACCTGCAGGGCAGCAGAGAACACAGCCCGGGAATGAGTTGAGTTTTACATAGAAATGAGACTCCAAAGAAACAATGGCTTTGTCACAGGCTCTTAGGACACTCCCCAGACCTCCTGGGTGTAGTTCATGGGCGCAGGGCGAGGGGCGTGCTCATGGAAAGGGTGGGTTGCCCAGAGGCCAGCAGCGGCTCTGGTGGCCAGGGCCACTGTCACTGGGGAAGAACAGGAGATAAAGGGATATCACCCAAGGAGAGGAAGGGGCAGGAGGCGCCAAAGGCAGCAGCAGGGTCCACAGGAAACCCGAGTGTCAGGTCCGGAAGGGACGGGGCTCCTTGGACCCTGGAAGGGGCCAGGACACAGAGGAGGGAAGCAGAATCTCGGCCTGGGCCAGACCCCGCCCGGGCTGGGCTCCATGCCGGAAACTAACATTCCTCCCCGGCCAGCACCTGTCCGGCGAGGCTGACTCTGACCGCCTGGGACCATGTCCTGCCAGGAACAGGGGCTGCTGCTCCCGTGAGCCCTGGGCACCCCCGAGGCTCGGCAGTGGCGATGCCCTCAGGAAGGAGCTGGCTCAGAAATGACAAAGTCCGGCCTGACTGCTCCTGTAGACACTGTGGGTCTGGCTCCCCTTCTGGGCTCCCGCCTGGGGTGGAGGAGAGGACCGAAGAGGCCAGCCCAGAGCTCAGCGTGGTTCCTGTTCTGCCCCCTGCTCTGAGGGTTGCTTTCTTTGCAAGGTCACAGCCAGCTGACAGCAGGAGCCGGAGCCACTGACGTCCATCTGATCTGAGGCTTCAGAATGGGGCGCACGGGATTAGGGGAGGGGGAGGAGGGAGAAAATAGGGAAACAAGTGAGCTGCTTCTGCAAAAGCAGGGCTGGGGGGACAAGGGACGGCAGAGACAGAAAATAGGAAGGAGAGGGAGGAAGGGAAGGCTGAGGGCAGGAGGGGCTTCTGGCCCAGATAAGAGAGGGCCTGCTTTGTGTTTCCCCACGTGGCGTGGCTTGGTGTGGCGTGGTACACTGTGTCTCCATGACCAGGTCTTTGCCCCTTCCCCCAAGGCCCTTGGACAACTGGGCGCACACAGGCCTTCATAGCCCGTGGCCGCCAGGGCCGGTGCTGGGGTCCTGTACAGACCCCTCCTCCAGTCACGGAGGAGTCCCCTCCGCACCCAGGCCTGTCTTGTTCCCGGGCTCCTTCCTGGTCTCTCACCAGCCCAGCCTGGAGCTACCCAGCCCTGCCCGCCTGAGCCCTGGCTCCCCTGCCGGCCCTGGGGCAGGACCGCGCCCCTGAGCTCGGCCTGGACACTCAGACACAGGTGCCACCCAACGCCCTGAGGTGGTGCTGCCCTGTGTGGGTGCGGCCGGGACTCTCCGAGCTATGTGTGCCACGCCGGCACCCTGCAGGACAGGCGCTTCTCGAATCTCAGCAGGAGACAGACGACCCACTCATCAGGGGCTTCGGAAGAGGGTTGTTAATGAAAAGAGCATTTTGGGAGGTGTTGGCAGGAAAACCAGACCTGCCGAGGCGTCAAGGGCCCTGTGACAGTGGCAGCTGTGACCACTCTCAGGGCTGAAGGGGACAGGGAAGGAAAATTCTTACCAAAGCAAGGGGCAGAGCCCAGGAAGGGGCCACCTGGCTGAGTGTTCTCCTGGAGGGACCTGGCCACTACCAGAATGCAGGGGAGCAGGGATGGCGAAGGAAGGACAGTGCCCCTCCCCTCTGTCCTGCCCCTATCTGATGGCCTGCCACCACCTGTGATTGGCTGAAGCCCCCACCAGAAACCTGAAGGTGAGGGATCCCAGGGGGGTGAAGTCTCCTACCTGCTGGGCAGCTGGGACACAGGGTAAGTGGCACAGAGAATGATGGAGAAAGGATGTGGGGTGAATAGAAATATCCAGTTAGTACTCCAAAGAGTAGTAACTAGACAGTGTAGTGATGATGGTGGTAATGGTGGTGATGGTGGTGGTGGTGATGGTGGTGGTGATGGTGGTGGTGGTGGTGATGGTGGTGGTGATGGTGGTGGTGATGGTGGTGATGGTGGTGATGGTGGTGATGGTGATGGTGGTGGTAATGGTGGTGGTGATGGTGGTGGTGGTGGTGGTGATGGTGGTGATGGTAGTGATGGTGATGGTGGTGGTGATGGTGATGGTGATTGTGGTGAT
>VSMD01124707.1:0-63147 GCA_008750895.1 Mirza zaza
CCAGGCTAGAGTGAGTGCCGAGGCGTCAACCTAGCTCACAGCAACCTCAAACTCCTGGGCTCAAGCAATCCTGCTGCCTCAGCCTCCCAAGTAGCTGGGACTACAGGCATGTGCCACCATGCCCGGCTAATTTTTTCTATATATATTAGTTGGCCAATTAATTTCTTTCTATTTTTATAGTAGAGATGAGGTCTCACTCTTGCTCAGGCTGGTCTCGAACTCCTGAGCTCAAACGATCCGCCCACCTCGGCCTCCCAGAAAGCTAGGATTACAGGCTTGAGCCACCGAGCCCGGCCATATTTTTGTATTTTTTTAACCCCTTAATTCAGAATGCACATGGAGTGGTTTTAACCAGTCCATGGAACATGCACAGAGAGGGTTTTCATATCTTCTCCTTCACCTTTGGACATCAGAGGGCCACTATTTTCTGAACATGGACCCCATAAAGAGGCATAAAGCTCAATTACACATGCACATGTTTCTCCTTTCATAAATATTCATGACTTCTCCTATAGCTTATTAAATGAATATTTGGCCATCTCACTTAGTATAAATTCCTGTTCCCATTGTCCCTCCCTCCAAGCCCGTGTTTCTGGCTTCTGGCTAGAGTTGTGCTTCCCAGCCTGTCAGAATGGCCATCCACAGGCTGCAATCCTTTATGAGAAAAAAAGCTCTTCTTTCCAAATTTATGAACCTCGTCATTTTCTTCAGCTAACAACAGATAGATGTAAGTGGGGTGCAGGGGGAGTAGGAGAAAAATCAAGCTAATAAAGGGGGAAAAGTGTACTCACAAAAAAACCAGATAGGATATGATTACCTTTGTGCATCTATTTTTAAAATATGTGTGTATTTACAAGGAAAATTTTAAATTTTAAAAAGTAACTGTTGGGCCAGGTGAGGTGGCTCATTCCTGTAATCCTAGCATTTTGGAAGGCTGAGGTAGGAAGATCACTTCCGGCCAGGGTTTCAAGACCCCATCTCTACAAAAAGTAGAAAAATTAGCCGAGTATATGTTACGTGTCTATAGTCCCAGCTACTCGGGAGGCTCAGGCAGGAAAATCACTTGAGCCCAGGAGTTTAAGGCTGCAGTGAGCTATGATGACACCACTGCCCTCTAGCTCAGGCAACTGAGAGAGACTCTGTCTTATACAGAAAAGTAATTGTTGGGCCTGTCATGGTGGCTCACACCTGTAATCCCAACACTTTGGGAGGCCCAGGTAGGAGGATCACTTGGGGCCAGGAGTTGAGGCCATCCTGGGCAAGATAGTGAGACTCTGTCTCTACAAAAAATAGAAAAATCAGGCCGGGTGCAGTGGCTCATGCCTGTAATCCTAGCACTCTAGGAGGCTGAGACAGGTGGATCGCTCGAGGTCAGGAGTTCAAAACCAGCCTGAGTAAGAATGAGACCCCATCTCTACTAAAAATAGAAATTAATTGGTCGGGCATGGTGGTGCATGCTTGTAGTCCCAGCTACTTGAGAGGCTGAGGCAGGAGGATTGCTTGAGCCCAGGACTTTGAGGTTGCTGTGAACTAGGCTGACACCATGGCACTCTAGCCAGGGCAATGGAGTGAGTGAGACTCTGTCGCAAAAAAAAAAAAAAAAATAGAAAAATTAGCCAGGCTTGGTGGTATGCACATGTCCTAGCAAGTGGGGAGGCTGAGGCAGGAGGATCGTGTGAGCTCAAGAAGGTGAGGTAACAGTGAGCTATGATGATGCCACTGCACTCCAGCCTGAGCAACAGAGCAAGAGCCTGTCTCTAAAAACAAAATAAAAAAGTAATTGTTATAAAACTTTAAATTCAGTAGCCCAAGGGAAACCTGGCAACTACTTTTCCTTTCTAGAATTTATAGAATATGTAATCTATATAAATGTATTAAATATATAGAATAATTTATAATTCTAAATTCATTTAAAATTTTAGAACTACAAGGAGCAGAAAGACTTTTGTTTATTCCAGTCTGTAATATTACAAAGAAGGAAACAAAAGCCACAGTAAAAGTCTCATCCAATCTCATACCTAGTTAGTAACTGAGCTGGGACTCTGCAGGTCTCCTGACTTCTGGTCATGGCTTCTTCCATTGCACTTAACTGGAAATCCAGGAAATGCATATGCCATTAGTAAGTAATACCAGGGGCTCAAACAAAACCAGCATAGGTAACTAAACCAATTAGTTTGTTTCAGAAGGGAAAAAAAAAAAAAAGTTTTCAGAAAACAACGGAGTACAAGGGAAAGAGAATAGGGATAAGTATTAAGTGCAAAAATCACACAGGTCTACAGAGATTACTACAGCACCTCGGAAGTGACCAAAGGATTAATAAAAGGTCTTCTATTTATGGGATCAAATGTTGGCTGATTCTAGAATCACAAAACCAGTTAAGCTCAGTAAACTACATTCGTTGTAATTTTTGTCTTTTGACAGAAAAGAACTTTTATCTGAGGCATGCACGACCTTTTATTATCAAGCCAAGAGAGACACTGAAAGGCGACTGCAATCATATCCCACTCCCCTCTTTTTATTATTATTTTTTCTTTCAGCATATTATGGGGGTACAGATTTTAAGGTTTCAATAAATGCCCTTTCCCCCCCTCCCCCCACAAGTCTGAGTTTCCAGCGTGACCATCCCCCAGATGGTGCACATCTCACTCATTATGTATGTATATACCCGCCCCCCTCCCCCCTACCCCCTGCCCAATACCCTATTACTGTAGTACCTATGTATCCACTTAGGTGCTGCTCAGTTAATACCAGTTTGCTGGTGAGTATATGTGGTGCTTGTTTTTCCATTCTTGGGACCACTCCCCTCTTTGAGCCATGTATTCATCTCTTGAAATTGCTTGATATTGACACATATAGCTATAAATTAACCTAATAATGCCATACTGGACACTATAACTTTCGTGATGTGGAACTTTAGCATGATTAGGTCCATTTTGGTGTGGTCTGTTGGGGTCAGGAGCGCAGTCCAAACCGATAGCCTCCTACAAATTTTATTTAATAACACTTTCGTTTTGAAGATGGGCAGTTTGAAATAGAAAAAATTGAGGCAGAAAACAGCAATATTACACATGATCCAGTTCCCCAATTCCCTAACTTATATACCCATCAATTTCAGATCTAATCTTGTGCAAGACCAAACGAGGAAGGGGTGGGAGCCCTGGAGAGCCAGGAGCGGATCCAGCTACCCTGGTCCAAAGATCTGAGATGCAGATGCAGGACTCGCGGTGAGCGCATCCGCCTCCAGGAGCTCTTGGCTCCTCCCGCCTGCAGGCGGCGCTGTGGGAGCCCAGCCGGAGCTGTGTCCGCGCGCAGGAAAGGCAACGTTCCCGGGATGCCCTGCGTGTTCCCAGGCAACGGCCGCCGCCGAGCGGGATCTCCTGGCGCTCCCGGCTGGCGGCGAGGCTGAAGGGCGCAGGTTCTGTCCACCGAGGACCACGGACTCGTGAAGGGGCCCATTCCGGTGGCTTCCACTCGGCATCTCCCCTCGCTGGGGAGTCCTGGGGCCACGCAGAATCTGCAGATGTCGGAGCTGGGAGCGGTGAGAACCCAACGCGGGCAGAGGGGAGCGGGCAGTGGGCCCAGGAGGACGAAGCCCAGCCGGGCTGCTCCGGCCGGGAGGGCGCGGGGACGCGAGCAGGCGCTGCCCCGGGGCTGCCTGGACTGACACCAAAATCTGCACCCCGGCCCACAAGTCTTCCCGAGCTCGCGCCCCGGGGTCTGGAGAAAGGGCCATGAGGGAAACGCAGCCCTAGACCCAGCCCTGGACTCTGAGTTCCTTGCGGCAGGGACTTCGATGTTTCGTCTTTGTTACCCATCCAGTGTGGGGCCTAGTTCCTTGTCGTTCAGAGACCCCTCGGAGGTGACCGTAGTTATTTTTCTGCTACTTAGGCTGAATTGAAGCCATGTTTCCCAAGAAACATGACAATTAACTTTTTTTTTTTTTTTTTGAGACAGAGTCTCACTCTGTTGCACCGGCTAGAGTGCCGTGGCGTCAGCCTAGCTCACAGCAACCTCAAACTCCTGGGCTGAAGCAATCCTCCTGCCTCAGTCTCCCAAATAGCTGGGACTACAGGCACGCGCCACCGTGCCCGGCTAGTTTTTTCTATTTTTAGTTGTTTGGCTATTTTCTTTCCATTTTAGTAGAGATGAGGTCTCGCTTTTGGTCTGACCTGGTCTCGAACTCCTGAGCTCAAGCTATCCTCCCGCCTCGGTCTCCGAGAGTGCTAGGATTACAGGCATGAGCCAGCGCTCCAGGCGGACGATTAACTTGTTATTGCTGTTTTCATTAATGGAAAAAGCAAATGATATTCAGAATAGAGTGCTTACAGATCATAATTCAACTCCCTCCTTCTATAAGTGAGTAAAGTGAGTTACACAGAGGGTGAATTGCTGCGGGTCACATGCCTCATGAGAGTAGAGCCTAGGCTTCTATGCTCCCCCTCATACCCTTCAACAGATAGTCATTGAGACTTCTGTCCTTTAATAAATACTAATTAATATTTACAGTGTTGCTTCTCTGAGGTTGTGACTACCTAATCAAGTTCTGTTCCACATTTTACAAATTATTAAGAAGCTAAAGATCATTTTCCTTATTCTCCTTTGTCACCTTCTAGAGAAAGTGATGTTTTGATTTTCTGGTGCAAAAGGTTTTGAAGAAGATAACTGATGGTCTGTCATTTCTTTCTGACGGTCGTAATGTGTTCTTGGAGCAAATTGTTAGTTTTCAATTTAAATTTCATTTTAGTGGAGTGAAATAGTACCAATTATGGAAGTCTCCATAGATATAATTTTCTGTTATTGCTTTTTAAACATGTAGGTGTTTTAAAGGTATCCCAGAGAAAATGTTGAAGACAGTTCTATGTGTTCTTTATTAGGCAGTACTATAACATATTTGTAAGACTATGTCCTATGGCAGGTGCTCAAATGTTCATTTAATTGAATCAAATTATTCATTTCATGTTGTGTTTCTCCAGTTAGAAATGAGTGCAGAAGTTCCAATGATTGACCTCTTTATGAGTTTCTTCCTGGCTATTCCTGTAAAACAATAGCCTATGTATTCAGTATTCCATCTCTGTCAGGGTATAAACCTTGCTTTTTTGCAGCATTTGTTAACTTTTTAAAAGAGGACCAGCAAAATGGTCACAAGTGTCTTCCTGGAATTATGTCACCAAAGCCTAAATCCATGCTACATGTTGAATATTTTGCCTTCTCAAGATTCAAGTAGTAATTCCTTATCTGATATGAACAAAGGTAAAAGGACTTTTAAACTTTACAGGTGCAAAGCCACCCTGAGACAAAAGGAAATGTGTTTCCAGGTGGCCTTAACCTTTGATGATGTGGTCTGTTTCTTGGTACGGCTGTGGGAGAATCTGGATAATTATCAGAAGAAACTTCACAAACACATGGTAAGGAATATTTGTGAGGCTCTGCTCTCTCTAGGCAAGGTGTGCTTTTGTTGAAAATTAGTGAGTAATTCATGAAATCAAAGACTAAGCAAGTCTCAGCAGGTCATCTCTTCTTGCTGTTTGCTACTTGGTTAGACTTTTAACGCACGGCAATCTTCTTTATCATTAGGATCTCCTTCAAAAACTTAGGTTATTACCTTTATATCATGCACAGTTCATGTCTTCAAAGTATTCTTCTTACCCTGTAATACCTCACATCAAACTTTCTGTTGCCACCAATGTCTTGGGGACTTTGCATTTTGGCTCTATTATCTTTCACTTCAACCCACAAAGGAGCCAGAAGTATAGGTACCAGTTAAATCAATACTCATCTTCTCAGAATTTTCATTCCTTTATTTAATTGAAGAGAAATCAATAAACACTTCTCGCATATTTACCATGTATCAGATTCTGGGGCAAGTAGAAAGAAAAATAAAGGCCGGGCGAGGTGGCTCACGCCTGTAATCCTAGCTCTCTGGGAGGCCGAGGTGGGCGGATCGTTTGAGCTCAGGAGTTCGAGACCAGCCTGAGCAAGAGCGAGACCCCATCTCTACTATAAATAGAAAGAAATTAATTGGCCAACTAATATATATAGAAAAAAAAAAAAATTAGCCGGGCATGGTGGCACATGCCTGTAGTCCTAGCTACTTGGGAGGCTGAGGCAGTAGGATTGCTTGAGCCCAGGAGTTTGAGGTTGCTGTGAGCTAGGCTGACGCCACGGCACTCACTCTAGCCTGGGCAATAAAGTGAGACTCTGTCTCAAAAAAATAAAATAAAATAAAATAAAATGTAGTCCTTACCCTCAAGGAGCAAGTAGCCCACTAAGAGAGACATATATATTGCATGAGGGCACGTTTGGTTGCAAATGACAGAAACTCAGCTCAAACTACCTAAGGGAAAAATTAAAAGTAGTTTATAGGTTTATGTAAGTAGGAAGTCCAGTGGTTGGATTGTTTTCATAGATGGGTGGGTCCAGGGGCTCACCCCATGTTTTAGTGCTCTTTTGTGCCATAGCTCTGCTTCCTTCTGACTCGGCCTTATTTTCTCCAACTGCATAGGTTTCTTCCACGTGCTGGGCAAGATGGCTGCCAACAGCCACGATTCCTCCTCCCAGCTTAGTGATCCTTTCAGAAAGAGAGCCCATTTTCCCAAGCACATTCTCCAGAAAAGGTACATTTACAATTTCTTTCTTTCTTGCTTTCTTTTTTTTTTTTTTTTGAGACAGTCTCACTCTGTTGCTCAGGCTAAAGTGCCATGGCATCAGTGTAGCTCACAGCAACCTCAAACTCCTGGCCTCAAGCAATCCTATTGCGTCAGCCTCCTGAGTAGCTGGGACTACAGGCACGTGCCACCGTGCCCAGCTAATTTTTTCTATATATATTTTTAGTTGACCAGCTAATTTCTTTCTGTGTTTTTAGTAGAGACAGGGTCTCACTCTTGCTCGGGCTGATGTGGAATTCCTGAGCTCAAACGATCCACCCGCCTCAGCCTCCCAGAGTGCCAGGATTCCAGGTGTGAGCCACCATGCCCGGCCTAGATGTACAATTTCTGTCAGCACTTTTTTTGGGGGGGGGATGAGTGGAGGAGACAGGATCTCACTCTGTCACCTGGGCTAGAGTGCAGTGCTCTAGCTCATAGCTCACTGCAGCTTCAAAATCCTGGGCTCAAGTGATCCTCCTGCCTCAGCCTCCTGAGTAGCTGGGACTACAGGTGTGCACCATCACACCCAACTAATTTTTAAAATTTTTTTGTAGAAAAGAGGTGTCACTATTTTGTATAGGTTGGTCTCAAACTCCTGGCCTCAAGCAATCCTCCAACTATTGACCTCCCAAAGTGCTGGGATTATAGGCATGAGCTGCTACACCCAGCCATCAGCATTTTTAAAGGCTCCAAGAAGCCCTGCAGCAAATAAACTTGTTAAACTTCATTAAATCTGGCATTTCCCAAATGTATTCCATCTGAGAGCCCTTTTTACAAATAATATTTCATAGTTCCATTCTTTAGAACTGGAATTCTATGGAAGTCACTTTGGGACGTACCATGAATTTGTTACATAAAGGAGGAAAAAATTAATTCTTCCTATGTAGGTTTCACTAAGAAGAACAGTTGATCTAGGCCTTAAGTGATAAAAAAAGGGAAAAAAAGTTTTCCTGGGTGAAGGAGGTAGGAGAGGGCATTTGGGGAGGGTTTCAGAAAAGGCAGAGGATGGTGAGAATGGAGTATGTTCAAGGCTGGCTAGATCACAGGATTTCTTGTGGGAAAGTAGCAGGGAATAACCTGTGTGAGGCCAGCTCATGGAGAGCCTTGAATGCTGCATTGAATTTGGCCTGTATCCTTAAAGGCATTGGGCTGCCATAGAGGTTTTAGAGAAGAGAAGGGTATGATCTGTGCACTAGAAAGTTAACTGCACACATGATGTAGGATGAATCTGAATGTGGAAAAATTGGAAGCAAATGGCTAGATAAGAGGCTATTACAGAAATTCAAAGGAGAGGTGGTAAGATAATGAATAAGGACAGTAGCACTTAGACTAGAGAAAAGGTGACAAATTTGAGAGACATTTTAGGGGTTAGAATTAACAAGAGAGGGTAACTCAGGATATGGGGAAAGAGCAAGGTGCAGGAGGGAAAAGTGATGACTCCAAGGTTTCTAGATGCATTACTCAATATACAGTGATGCATAGAACTGAGAGGGAATATTGGAAAAGGGGTACACTATGAAATAGATGGACTTGACATATCAGAGAACCTGGTGAACATCTAAGTAAAGATATCCAATATACATGGAAAACCATGAGTTTAGAACGGGTCAACAAACTTTCTGTAAGGGCCAGACAGTAAATATTCTAGGCTTCGAAGACTGTACAATCTGTGCAGCTACTCAAGTCTGCTGTTGCAGCATGATAGCAGCCTAGACAAGATGTAAGCAAATGAGTGGCTGTACCAACAGACTCACTTATGGCTGCTGAAACTTGAATTGCATATCATTTCTACATGTCACAAAATATCCTTGTTTTGATTTTTTTCAACCATTAATAAGTGTAAAAACCATTCTTAGTGCACAGAATGTGAAAAAACAGGCAGTGGGCTGGATTTGGTCCACACACTGTAGTTTGCTGATCTCTGGTCTGTAACTCAGAAGAAAAGATGGAACTGGTGTTAGAGACTTGGGCATTGTCTGCACATTAGAAATAACAACCAGGCAGAGTATAAGGCAAGAAAGGAAGACTGCTAACAGAGCCTTGGGAGAAAGATGCCAACGAACAACATTGGGAAAAGTTGTCAAAAAGAGAGGAGGAGGAAATGTTACAGACACCAAATGAAATCAGAGTTTCAAGAAGGATTAGGTGGGCCAGGCGTAGTAGCTTGCACCCGTGGTTCCAGCTACTTGGGAGCCTAAGGGCAGGAGGATCCCTTGAGTCCAAGAGTTTGAGACCAGCCTGGGCAACAACATAGCAAGACTCTATTTAAAAAAATAAATTAAATTAAAAAGAAGGGTTAGAAAGAGAGAATTGTTGCTGGTGGTAGTGGTAGACGCTGCAAAGAGGTCAAGGATGTGAATACTTATAGTGAGTGTGGTTACTTGATTACTCTTTTTTTTTTTTTTGAGACAGAGTCTCACTTTGTTGCCCAGGCTAGAGTGAGTGCCATGGTGTCAGCCTCGCTCACAGAAACCTCAAACTCCTGGGCTTAAGCGATCCTGCTGCCTCAGCCTTCCGAGTAGCAGGGACTACAGGCATGTATCACCATGCCCGGCTAATTTTTTCTATATATATTAGTTGGCCAATTAATTTCTTTCTATTTATAGTAGAGACGGGGGTATTGCTCTTGCTCAGGCTGGTTTTGAACTCCTGACTTTGAGCAATCCACCCGCCTCGGCCTCCCAGAGTGCTAGGATTACAGGTGTGAGCCACTGCGCCCTACCGTACTCCATTATTCTTAACCACTGAACTGAATTCTTTTTCTCAGAGAAAGTCTTGTTACAAATTTAAGAACACATGAAGTCCTGCCTAACCAGGGTCAGTCAGTGAGGTAAACCCCAGCCTGACCATTGTCATACTGGAAGACAGCACAAAGAAGAGACCAGTGAACTTGGGAACAAGAGATGTCATTGGCAACCTCTGAGAATTGAGGGTTGGCAGGGAGCAGAGGCCAACTGCAGTGAGGTGGGGAGACAGGAGTGGAGGAAGCACAGTCTGCTTGCTACATGAGCAACTGCACTGCAGGGTGATGGTTAAAGGAAGAAAAAACCTCAGAAAGATAGTACAAAGTGAAAGAAGAATCAAAAGTTAGGATTTTTAAGGATGAATAGACATGATATTGGCTTAAGGAAATGAGCCAGCAGAAGGAGAGAGGGGAAATATTAATGAGAGGAAATAGTTTGTGGAGCAGAAGTAGACAGCGCTGAGAGCTCTTTTGAAGAGGAATAGGGACCCTCCTTACCTTTGGAGGTAAGTACTATTGTATAATCTATTGTTGTGCAAAAAATGAACCCAAACCTTGGTGGCTTAAAGCAGCATGCCTTTATGATCTCACAGCTTCATAGGGTACACGTTTCTCTCGAGGTTTCTGTCTAGCTATTGGCTAGAGCTGCAGTCTCATCTGAAGGTGTGACCGAAGGAAAGCTCCACTTCCAGCTCACTCTCGTGGTTATTGGCAGGTCAGTCTATGCCATGGGGGTCACAGAGAGAGACAGAACAAATGTTAGAAAGAGCAGGAGAGAAGGTTGAATAGGGAAGCCATAGTCTTTTGAAAACTTAATCTCAAAAGTGACAGCCCATCATTTCCTACATGTCCTGTTTATCAGGATGGAATCAGTCAGTCCACTACACATGCAGTCCAGTGGCAAGGACTACACAGGGACGTGAATTCCAGGAGGGCAGGGCTCTCTGAGAGCCACTGTGGAGGGTGCCCACCACAACCGATAAGCAAAGCGTTTTGATGCAGAAGGCAGAGAAGATCACTTATGTTTTTGCCTCTGGAAGTGAGATATCTACTGTGGATAAAGGCAGTAAACAAATGGAATAGGGGACATAAGCAATGTGGTAAAGGCTTTGAAAAATGTGGGAAAGGAAGCTGTCCAGGAGCATCATCTGGAGATGAAAAAATAATGAGGGAAATATGATCAAAATGCTGGAGGCCACAGCTTGGTTAGGACGGGAACAGCGTGGTGAGAGGCGCCAGTGAGCTACTTCAGTGGATCAAGTCCACTCCCCAGTCTTACTCCTCAGAATCTCACTTTGCTCTCTCAGGTATAGGAAACCTCTGGAAGCTTAAAAATACCTCGATTCTTTCTTTTTTGCCTCTTTGAATATCACTGACTTACCCATCCAATGACCTTTAAACTCACACATCTTTCCTCTTTAAGTCACTTGTGCAGCTGAAATTTCCGCAGTGATTCAGGGAGGCATCCACACAGCATCGAAAGACCATAACTGTGCAGATAGTCACCCTTCCCACCATCCTCTTAGATTTTCACGCAGGACGGACACTACCTGTAATTTTAGTATCTGAAAATCGCGTCATAATTTCCTTATTCTATGAGAATGAAAAAGCCTTTTTCCTGCTGGATATGAAAGAGGAAGGATGCAGCTGTAAGAACTACTGATCTGACACCATGGAAGCAGAACTGAGACAGGGAAACCTCGTTCTGCCAACATCACTGGAGCCCTGATTAAGCTATGACTGCATGTATACTACGCCGGGACTTTTCAGTGACATAAACCAATAAAATTTCTGTATTGTTTAGAGTTGAGTTTTCACTTATGAAATAAAGAGTCCTAACTGACATAGAAATTGTTAACCGAATGGGGGTTGCAAGTAACAGATCCCAAAATATGGAATTGGCTGCATAGAGAAAGTGGGATGGGGGGAAGTGAGGACTGTCCTGGTCCAGGGAGTTGAAGGTCTTTGTTAGGATGTAACTATCACCTGCTAGATCTTAGGACTCAGACAACCTACATACTAATATGAAGCATTGGGGACTTGGTAGGGAAAAAAGTTCAAGTGTTAACAGCTTGCTTGTTTCAGTCATTAGTAAATTTCTGAAAAAAGAGACAGCCTCAGGCTGAAACTGGTCCATTTGAAAACAAAGAAGGAAAAAATATGGCTTTGCTAAGTGAAGTCTTTTCTAATCTTTAGCAATGTCTTCAAATTTCATTTCCATTTAAATTTCTTCAGGTAAAATTTAGATTATTTTCTTAAGAATAATATTAACAGCATGCTTGCACTTAGTAAAATAATTCCCATCTGTGTACTGACCTCTCAATCCTCATACTTGAAAGTACAATACAGAGAACTTTTTTTTCTCAACCATTTGAGAGTAAATTGCCTGATGCCCCATTACCCTTCAAACAAGGATATTCTACTACATACACCATCAAAATCAGGAAACTGAAATTATACCTCTAATCCTCAGGGCCTATTCAAGTTTTGCCAGTTGTTCCAATAATGTGCTTTTAGCAAAAAGATCCAGTTCACAGTTGCGTGTTGAATTCCATTGTCCTGTCTCTCTAGTCTTCCTTCTGGAACAGTCTCTATTCTGTACTTGATTTCCATGGCTGTGATACTCTTCAGGATTATAGGGCAGTTACTAATATTTTGTAGAACATCCTTTCATCTGGATGTGTCTGATATGTCTCCATGAATAGGTTCAGGGTCTATATCTTCAGGGAATATCCAAAAAGTGATGCTCTGTTCTTGTTACATCTCATAGGGTGGCACATGATTTCAGTTTGTTCCAAATCCAGTGAAATTCACTTTGATCAGTTAATTTAGTCTCTGCCTAGCTTTTCCACTATAACTGAGGAAGCTGCTTCCCCCCACCCCACTTGTAATTAACAAGTATTTTTGTGATTTTGTACAGAGGTACTTTGAAATCATGTCAATATCCCATTCCTCATTAAATTTTCAGTTTATTTCTCTGTATATTTTATACCTATATGAACTCACAGTTTCCTATAGTCTTCCTATTTTACCCCATGTGTTATAATCCTTTTCTATCATTATTTATTTTGATGCTCTAATTGTCCCAGATTTGGCCAGTGGGAGCCTCTCACAGACATCTATGTCCTTGTGCATGTCCCTGGCATTCTTTCAGCACCTTCCTTGCTTTCTCTGGCACAAGAATATGTTCCAGGCTCATTTTATATTTTCCTTGTCCTGGCGCTAGAATCAGCCATTTCCCCAAGGTGCCCTGGCTCCTTTTATTGAAGCATGGTTAGAAGCCAAAAACTGGATGCTGGGTGTACTCATGGTGGCTCCTGGGTCCTCTCAGTGGGCAGAATTAGGACCTGCACCCTGCTCAGGCCCTGGCTCCCCAAAACTGCCTGACCAATAATGGTCTTCCTCATCCCATTCAAGTCCCCTCTGCCATCCGGGGTGAATGCCCTGCTCAGCACTTTGGGCTCCTGCTCCACATGGCCCTCCTCACCCTGCTTAGGGTCCAACACACAGCTCTGGGCCACCATGGTGCCACGCCCGCCACTGCGGTAGTGGACGCCTGCCTTCCTCGGCTCCACTTAATGATTTTAGAACTGAATTATTTGGGAAGAGAAGGGAAAGGGAAAAGCGGAAGGGAAGGAAGAAGTGGTGACGTTGTTTATGGAAATGGTTTAGTTGACAAAATGTATCAGTGTAGAAGTGAAGAATGATTAAAAGGGAGTGGTAATGTAATATGCAAGTGGATCTATGACTGAAATTAACCCCAAAGTAATTCTAGAGGTATAGGTTTGGGAGTCATTTACATATAAAGGTGATTCCAAAGCTACAAAATTAGGAGTCATTCCCTAAGCTCTGAAACATTAACCACGAATTGCAGCCAACCGCAGTCTGGGGTTTGGAAGGCACAGCCAATTACAGGACAGCAGCAGGAGGAAGAGCGCTCAATTGCTCAATTCATGTCACAAATGCTGATGTGAGCTAGGTGTTGTCCCTGCTCCCAGGAGGCTGCCCAGCTAGTGGGGGAGAAAGACGAGTAAGTAGGCAGATGTGGTCAAGTGAAGTCAGTACTAGGCAGAGAGAAAGCACAGCAACAGGACAGCATGGGGGAAGGCCCCTTACCCCAAACAGGAAGGGATGGGGAAGCTGTCCCAGAGAAATAAGACACCTAAACTCAGCCCGACAGATGAGTAGAAGGCTCTTGCCCAAGAAGCAGACTAGGCATTGGGGGAAAAAAAATGCAAGTTAGTATAGCAGAAGCCAAGGAACAAAGGAATTAAGTTTTTAATGGAGGCAGTCTGTGTATGGTTCAGGATGGAAGGCAGAGCCATGTCATTGCAGGGAAGGACTTGAGCCCATTTCTGCAAACTTGGAAAGAACTTGTTACAGATACCCTCCTGCAAAACTGTCAGGTTGGCCTTACTTTCAATGACTGCCCATACCTTCACTATTCCCCCCTCATCTATAGTTTTGCTTTTTGTGGTCAACTGTGGTCCAGAAATTTTAAGATATTCTCAGAGAGAGAGACCACATTCACTTAACTTTTATTACAGTATATTGTTATAATTGTTCTATTTCATTATTAAGTATAGTCATTAATCTCTTACTGTGCCTGATTTATAAATTAAACTTTATCATAGCTATGTATGTATAGGAAAAAACATGGTATATATAGGGTTCAGTACTATCCTCGGTTTCAGGCATCCACTGGGGGTCTTAGAAGATATACTCTGTGGATAATAGGAGACTGTATGTGTGAATATTTCCCTCATTTGAATTGATCAGGGACTGTCAGTACTCAAAATTGTAGAAAGATACAATAAAACTTCCAGCAGCAGAAATATCCTTACATTCTAAAATGTGATGACGGAATCTGAGCACAGTGTCCTAGCTATGCACAGATGGAGTTAGGAATACAGTAGGCATCCTCAGCTGCCTGAGGAGATGAAGGAGCTCTGAGTATAAGCCTGGAACCTCATTTCAGTCTGTAATTCTTCATGAGTCAAGGTGAATCTTTCAACAGAGAAAGAAGTTCTCCCAAAAGACAATGGAACAGCCTGGAAAAGTGATTACGATGTGATATTAACTTAAAAATGTAAGATATAAAATTCTATGTAGATTGTATCTCTGGCTACAAAGGTGTCTGCCTGTAAAGGCACAGATTTCTGAAAATAAACTTATTTCTGAAGGCTTCAGCTTTCCCCGTTTCTATTGAAAGGGTACCACTGTATCAGAATCATGGAAGGTAGGATCATTCTTGAGTTCTCCAGCACATACAAGAAATTGTTTCATTTCACTTGGTTTAATTCCTCGATAAGATTGATCATAAACCTCATGCTTGCAGTGTGTGGTTGTCTGGTCTCAGTTTAGTTTCTGACCATATGAGCTCAGCATGTGATAGCAGACAGAAGTGCCAGGATTGTCACAGATCTAGCTGTAGATAGGATTATTTCCCCATAATCCGCTTCTTTAGGAAGTCTGTGCAGGAGTAGAGGAAAATGCATGTTCAAATTGACCTATAAACCTAACATAATACTGTCTAATGGCAGCCCTGGGGACAAGCCAGGGAGAAGTTTACTTCTATGAATGAATTTCCAAACTAGGGTCCATTTCTGTGACTTACTGGTCAGCCTCTCTACACTCACAACCAATTATGGAGATCCTGGAGACATTCGTGAAAGTATCATTTCTCTTCATTCCAACCCCCAACACAGTGTTCTCCCTGCTTGCTTATACTGTTAACCAAATTGGGAGAGATTTAAGGATAAAGAGCAAGGAGCTTTCTAACTTGATAAAGTTATGTTTTGCTGTTGAATGAACTTCTACTGCTATATTGTAAATGCTTTTAAAAAGAACATTACTTAAATTTCACAAGAGATGTGTGTGTACATATATACACACAGATTGAACTTTGAGAGATTTCCTCCCATACCTGTATCAACAAAGGGCCAGGCCAGGCTTGGTGGCTCATGCCTGTAAGCCCAGCACTCTGGGAGAATAGCTTGAGCTCAGGAGTTTGAGACTAGCCTGAGCTCAAGTGAGACCCTGTCTCTATACCAAAAAAAGAAAAGAAAAGAAAGAAAAAGAAACCAAACCGGGCCTTGTGATGTGTGCCTGTAGTCCCAGCTACCTGGCAGGCTAAGGCAGGAGGATCGCTGAGAACACAGGAGTTGGAGGTTGCATGGAGCCACAATGAAGCCACTGCCCTCCACCCAGGGTGCCAGAGGACAGAGTGAGACTTTGTCTCAACAAAAATAAACAAGGCAACTGAGCAGCCCTCCTCACAACCTCCCACCCCTTCATTTAAAAAAAGAAAAAAAAGGGCCTTAGTGAAACTGGTTGTATCTGTCTCACATTTGGACAACTGGGGGACTTATTCCTCTCCATTTTATAAATGGTTATAGGAAACTATGAAGGAAGATGAGCATTCTTACCGGGCTCTATCTTTGAAGATTTTTTTTTTTTTTTGAGACTGAGTCTTGCTCTGTTGCAGGGGCTAGCTAGAGTGCAGTGGCATCATCATAGCTCACAGCAACCTCAAACTTCTGGGCTCAAGCAATCCTCTTGACTCAGGCTTCTGAGTAGCTGGGACTACAGGCAGGTGTGCTTTTTTTTCTGTAGAGACTGGTCTCACTATGTTGCTCAGGCTGATCTGGAAGTCCTGGCCTACCAGGGATCAGGGTGCTGTGATTACAGGCGTCAGAAAGAAAGAAAGAAAGAAAGACCATTTTCTTTCTTCCTCATTTAATAATCTGTGAACACAAGAAAATACTGGACTTTTGGGTTTCATTGTTTTTATCTGCCCTATTTTGTCTTCTACAACTTCTCAAGCATACTAATTCCCAGGTGTTAAAAAAAATATCTCAAATCCCAATAATACATACCACAGACTTTTTTCCTGACATACAAAAATCATGATATTGTCCTCGTTTTCTTGTCCAAGGTGGTTAAGAGGGAAAACCTCAAGACTATATTTAGGTCTATGTAAACCACTAGATTGCTTATCTAGTACTTTCCTTTTGCAGAAAATCATGAGAGGAATAAATAACATGAGGCAAAGTTTAGACAAGAATCTTGCCTTGTCCGAGCGCCTTGGCTCAGGCCTGTAATCCTAGCACTCTGGGAGGCTGAGGAGGTCAGACTGCTAGAGGTCAGGAGTTCGAAACCAGCCTGAGCAAGAGCGAGACCCCGTCTCTACTATAAATAGAAAGAAATTAATTGGCCAACTAATATATATAGAAAAAATTAGCTGGGCATGGTGGCGCATGCCTGTAGTCCCAGCTACTCCGGAGGCTGAGGCAGCAGGATCACTTGAGCCCAGGAGTGTGAGGTTGCTGTGAGCTAGGCTGATGGCACAACGACGCTCTCTCTAGCCTGAGCAACAAAGCGAGACTCTGTCTCAAAAAAAAAAAAAAGAATCTTGTCTTGTTCACGGATGAAACCGTGGAGAGAGGCTTCCCCAAAGCTAGTCTGGGTTCACTTCACTGCCTGTTCATCACGGCTCCCTCGCCCACTACCCGTAAAGAAATGTGCTCAAGTAGAAAAAAAAAATCAAGAAGCCCACGAAGATGAAGCAGACTTGGGAGCCTCGTTCTCTCCTTTTCCCACCCGCAGACTGCCTGGCACTCCTTCGCGCGCTTTGGTCCCAGCCTCCGCGACACCAGGAGTGCTTACGACCTCACTCTCCACCGCGCCTCTAAAAGACACGTGTCCTTCCTGCCAAGCTCCGCCGCAGGAAGTGGAGCTCTGCCCCGCCCCACAATTCCCAGGCCTGCTCCGCCCACTGTAATGCCGACCAATGGCAAACCGAAACGTAATAGGCCACACCCCCTTTGGGCCCCACCCGCCGGCTTTGTTCTACCCCGCTCCCTCTCTCGCCCTGTGCGCTCCTCGCAAACCGAGTGGCAGCCTCTGATTGGTGGCCGCGGCGCAGCCAATCAGAAGGGGGCACCTCACGTTAGGGCTCGGAGTTTTAAACGCGCAGCCCCGGGCCGCGCGGAGGAGGGCGGAGCGGGGAGCGCCTTCGGCTGCTAGGCAAGCTGAGACGCGGACAAGGCGCACGCGGCCCGCGCCCTGCCGCGCTGGGATTGGCCAGCCCGCGTCGTCCTCCGCCCCCGGCCGCCGGGCGGACTTCCTGAGGTTTTTTTCCTTCTCTACCAGGGCGCTCGAGAGGAGAGGGGCGGTCGCCAGACGCGGAGGTCCAGGGGTGCACAGCGGCCGCCGGCGCGAGGAGGCCGCGCCCCGCACCTGGCGCCATGAGGCCCCGGAAAGCCTGCCTGCTGCTCCTGCTGCTGGCGCTGGCGCAGCTGCTGGCCGCCGCGGGCGCCCAGGGGACGGACGAAGGTGAGCGGGCCGGGGGCTCCGCCTCCGCGGGCTGGAAACAGTGCCGGGGCCCGCGGGCCTCGCGCAGAGCCGCTAGAGAACGAGCGACAGGCGCCGCGCCCGGTGCAAACTTGCTGGAGTTTGGGGACGGGAGCGGCGGGCGGCCGGGGCTGCGGGCTGGGGCCTCCCGAGCTCCCACTCGCTGAGAGTCTTGTGCCACTCGAGTCTTGGCGTGGAGAGGGGCGCAGAGCACCTTCTTTCTGATTTGCTCAGGTCATTTCAGGCTCACTGCTCCTCTGCCCGCACCTGGGCAGGGGAGCGTGGAAACTGGTTAAAATTTCCAGGCGAACACGCCCAGGTAGTGTGGAGGAGAGGGGGCCACAGCTTTCAGAACAGGTGCTAGAGAAGGGACGAGGGCGTGAGGCCCCCACTGGGAATTCTCTGGAGCAGCCGCGGGCAGCAAGCTAAAAAGCAATTCTTAAAAATGTGGTCTGTAGACTTGGGAAATAATTAACCCAAGTGTTCTGGTTTGAGGGAGAAAGGGATGGCTTGGTTTGCGTCTTTTAGAAACTGGAGATACCATTCCTTCTGCTAGCATTTATTCAGCACCTACTATGTACCAGTCTCTGCGCTCGCTGGCTTCTGGGAGTAAAGGATGGCGAGTGCAGACCCTGCCCACGAAGCGCACACTCCAGGGGGAACAATAATACACCTAGTAGTCATAGGTCCTGCAGGTTTCTTCGAAATCAGCTAGCTGCAAACATAAGAGAACTTTGAAAATTAGGAAGTACTAGTTAACAAAAGATTGTCATTCCTGGAGAACAGGACATCCCAGTCCTGGTGTTAACTTTATTCCTCTCTGCCCTTGCCCCTGATCACCAGCCTGTTACCTGTTGAGTTTGTTCCAATATAAATAAACTCCCTTTCCTAACATTAATGTGTAGGGGAATTATGAACTTTGCACTCTTTCAAACAGATTGAGTAACTTCTCTTTGGGACACTGATTCAAAAGAGTGCCTAAATAGAAAAGGAAGTAAAAATTAGCACTCAGTGAGAAAAACACCTGCTGAGAAAGAAACCGGATAGCTGTGCTGCCTACAAGTGTCTTGGGACCTTTATCCAAATCACCTGGGTGCTTATTTAAATGCAGATACCCGAAATATGCTGAAGCAGAATGTGGGGGTGGGCCCTGGGATCTGTGTTTTAAACAAGTTCTCCATTGATTCAGGCAGAAGTCAACTTTGGGAGGCACAGTAAAGTTTGAGGACTAGTGTGGGTGGAGGGTACTCTTTGGAACGTAGCTAAAAAGCACTACAGCTTTGTCTTGGTTTTGATCCAGTGATTCTGTTTCTGGGGAATTCTTGAGAGACCTGAGAGAGTGGCAAACTCAGTAGACTTAAAGGGCTCTTAGGACCAGCGAGTTTATCCTTTGGGTCACGGGTCACTAATACAGTAAAGTCCTTGGGAAGCAGTTGCCTTTGGGGTGAGCCCAGGAATCCCTGGTCATCATGGCCAAAGGGAATCCTCCCAGGACCTGTGCTCTGGGGGCAGGACTTCTGGCTCTTACCTTGACTCTTTCTCATCCCTGAAGGTGTCCCTCAGTGTGCTGTCACACGCACATTTTCAAAGCCTTTAGCAGATAATTTGTCCAATAGATTTGTTTCCAGGCTGCATTACTCCCTACCCTAGATGTTCCAAGTCTTTAGGTTTTCTGTTTTGTTTGCCTCTGTTACATCGTCTGGGCACCTAAATGCTCCTCCTCCCTCAACTTGGATACTAAATACACTGTAAGCCCTGATGTTTAAGCCTCTGGTTGCAGGGCTTGTCAGGTCTCAAATTAGAAGTTGGCCTGTGCTCTAGAGCATAGTTGAGTGGTGAGGATCCTCCACTAAGTTCTCTGTGCCTCAGTTTCTTCATCTGTAAAATACATGTAATATTCTTCCTTCAAGGGGTGAAATATGTTTAAGAGTTCAGCACAGTGCCTGGCACATAATAAACACCAGCTATGATGATACTGTATCCGATAACACATTTCTCATTTTCTGTGTTTACTGTAAACTTTTCAGTATTAGCCTAATGGTAGAGTTTATCCAGCTGTTACAGATACTTCTCTGGTGAGTATTACAGAGTGACCAGAGAGGACCAGCCTGTGTCTGGAATGTGTAGGGGTCCCTCGTTGTCATCAGATGTGCTCAGTGGGAGTGGACAGGGATTGCAGAAACCTGGCCAGATGAAGGGCTCCCCATTTCAGAAGTTGCCTCACTGTGGGCTGAGCAATTTGGAGATGAACGTGGGTGACTTCATTTGCCTCGTGCTGAGGGAGAATGCCCCCTTTCAGATCGTGCTACAAAGTTTTGAATATATTTTCTGTTCTAGAATGTCCAACTTTAAAAGTGAAGCCCTGTAAAAAGTAGTCTCGCTATTAAAATATGGGATGTTTTGCTTGCAGGGACATGATGAGAATATATAGACCTGGCACCTTCTCAGTTTGCAGAGGAATTGATCCTGGGGTTGTCTGTGAGTTGAGGGGACGTTACGGGCCATGCCTTATTGCAGCTGAGAGTTCTTAATTATGTAGGGAATGCCCTGTAATTTTGTTTGTCCTTTAAAAAGAAATTCATTTTTTTAAAGTGTCAAGAAATAAGTTGCCTCTTAGGAACGCTCTATCTCATGGTAACTTGTCAACACCCATTTAATGGCGAGAGCTTCCTCACTAGTAGTGGTGAGAGTCCACTTCAGGCTGAGCTTCTGTAAGAAAACATCTTTGTTTCCTTTTTGTAAAACTCACTCTGGAATGGACTTGCCTCTGTGGCTTTTAGACCTCTTCACTGTAAACATAAATCTTACACCCATGTGCTGAGTCGATTGTTGCGTTTCCTGGCTACACGAGTGGATTAGGTTCCCCAGTGCTTTCTTTCTGGCCTTCCTCCAGTCTTCTCATCTGCCTGCAAGTAAACGACTCTCTTGCTGGGCAGAGTGGTGAGAGTGTGTGTGACAGCCCACGACCCCTACCTACCTGTGAATGCACAGATGGGGGTAGGGAGTGTGGTGCCCACCAGCCCCCAACTGGAGCAGAGAAACTGTGGAATATCCCAGCATCAAGTCCTCAGGTCCTTTAGGTGGGCTTTCAAGTGAAGAGTATTCAGACCAGCCTTTTGGAAAGCCACTGTGACCAGTGTCTCCCCGGGTCAGCATCAGCTCAGTACTCACAGTGTTTACAGGAGAGTTGTTGGTGGGATTCCTAGAAGTGCCTGGGGCAGTGGCCCCTAAGGAGCCAGGGTGAAATGCAGAGGTTCCCAAGAGCATTAGGTCTTGACCCATGAGGACGAGGCAGGTAGCGTGGGCTGCCAGTGTCCAGTGGAAGAGGTCGAGTCTGGTGTAGGTGTGAAGAAACAAACCTAGACTAGCAGCCCTGCAAGAGTGCTGGTTATCCCTCTGGCTTAGTCAGTTAATGACCTCAGAGCACGATGTGTGTTTTAACCTCATAAGGTTCTTTCAAAGAAACATGTAAATAAAGCAGGCAAGATTTTCTGAGTACTACAGAGCAGAAGTTCTTTCCTTTTTACCCCCTCTCCTCAGGAGTCTAGAAAGATTTGAAATAGGCAGACAGGAAATTCTTGGGCACGTTGGTTTATTCTTCAGCGTGAGGAAGCTGCCCTTTCCTCCTTGGGAAAAGTCAGAAGGCACTTGCTGGGGGCCCCAGCCCCTGCCTGTGCTGTCGCACACGCTCCCCCAGAGGTGGAGGTTGTCTTCCTCCAAGCCCTGCCCTCCTGCACTGGGGCAGTGGGCAGGGGGCACTGGCTTTCCTGCAGCCTTCCAGCCCAGACGGTGGGTGGAGGTGCCTCCCACGGACAGGGGAGTCGCAAGCTGGGCTTGTACTTCTCAGATGGGTGGGTTTGCTTTTGGCATACAGAGCTTTTCTCCCTCCCCTGGCAAAGAACTCAGGTCCTTAAGTTAGAGGAATGTGCAAGTCAGGAAGAAGCAGTGGGATGTTTAAAGGGAAAAGGTGACCAGTGTACAGGTGGATTTTCAGTTCTTTTTTGTAATTAGTTTGCAGATTGGTAAATTTTAACAATGATGAAAAAGCTGCCCACTCCACCCAAGTGGTGGGGCCATGTGGGGCCACCACAGGCTCCCTCCCCAGTCCGAGCAGCCACAGAGCCAACACTAGGCTAGTTAGTGGGAGACCTCGAGTCCCAGGGGTTCCAAGATCCAACCTCATCCATGGCCCCAAATAATAACTAGCAGGGTTGATTTCTCTCCTGGGATGTTTCTCTAGAAAAGAATAATTGGCCCCTTGGAATATTCTGACTTCAGAGTTAATGAAATTATCAAGCTTTCTGTGCTCAGTTCTGTTTAGAGATGTCACAGTAGCTTTAGAACCTGGTTAATAAGAATGGTGGTTCCATACTTCTGTGTATCTGTAATTTGGCAGAAAAATTAAAAATTGGGGCTGGGCATGGTGGCTCATGCCTGTAATGCCAACACTTGGGGAGACTGAAGTGGAAGGATTGCTTGGGGCCAGGAGTTTGAGACTAGCCAGGGCAACAGAGCAAGACCATGTATCTATTAAAAAAAAAAATTAAAAAATTAGCTGGGCCATGGTAGCGTGCCCCTATAGTCCCAGCTTCTTGGGAGGCTAAGGCAGAAGGATTGCTTGAGCCCAAGAATTCTAGGTTATAGTGAGCTATGTGATTGGGCCATTGCATTCCAGCCTGGACAACAGAGAGACCCTCTTTCAAAAAAACCAAATTAAATTGAACCTTGACAATAAAATATACCCAGTTTCTCGAATTCTGGGAAGAAAACTTAGCTTCCAAGCAAAGGTGTAATGGCAGGGAAGAATAAATATTCCAAAAAAAAATATTTTGACGGATTCCTAAATTTGTCATCCCAAAATAACTTCCACCCTGGAGATTACTCAGGGATGACTTCATAAGTAAAATGTGATTTCCCACCCTCTTCTCCTTCACACTTCAGCCTTTCCCTCAAGGATTATAAAACCTATAGGGCTGTTTTTTTATGAGTATGAAGTAAAATGCCATTCCCTTTCAGAGATGGAATTAGTATTCTGTCCTCCAGAATGAAACATTGAGAATGAGTACTTTCCTCCTGTTTGAGGGCCAGGAAGGTCGTTCATTCACGAGAGGTTTTGCTGAGGCCCTCCCTGTGGAAAGCATGCAGGAGGAGGAGGAAGCATACCAGTGAGAGACATATCAGTGGTTGCCCAGTGGGGGAACCACAAAACGAGGTGCTCCTGAAGTGCCAAGCATGGGGTGTGGGCAGGGGAGCCCGTGCTACAGGGGCGAGGCCTGGAAAGACCGCAGGGTAGGTAGAGGGGAGGAGGCCAATGTCGGTGCTCTCCGAGCTCGGGGGAGGTACACAGGGCAGGGCAGAGGGCTGTGAGTCTGGAGAAGGGCATCCTGCCCTCCAGGTCCTGCTGGGGCACTTGGACTTTAAGTTCCAGAGCTGTGGTTTTCACATATCTTTTAGCTGTGATGTCTCTTTAAATGAAATCTGAAGTGGCTGCCCAGTATGCAAACTTAGAGCAGAATTGCTGGCAGGGGTGAGGCCGAGGCCTATGTCACCAGCTCATTCCAGGGTGGCCCCCAGGGACCACCCAGGACTCAACACATTTTCGGGCTTTTGGGTTCTAGGGAAGTTTTAAGGAGGAGAGTTACCAGTTTCCTAACCAGTCTGGGTATCTTCTGCTCAGAGTCTTCTAATGGAGAAAATGCCATTGAGGATGAAGAGGAAGAGGAGGAAGATGATGAGGAGGAAGACGACTTGGAAGTTAAGGAAGAAAATGGTGTGTTGGTCCTAAATGACGCAAACTTTGATAACTTCGTGGCTGACAAAGACACCGTGCTGCTGGAGTTTTACGCTCCGTGGTAAGGACCCCGTCCTAGTTCCTGCAGGCGGACAAGCCTAGCACGAATGTTTTATAGAAAACATCGAAAGAGTTCTTTTAACAGGTCTGTGAGTTATATTGTTCCTGTTTTATAGGTCATCAGTTCTCATACTTTTTGGTGCAAAGACCCTTTAACACTCTTAAAATTTGAGGACCTCAAAGAGCTTTATACGTGGGTTATGCTTAATCAGCATTTACCGTATTTGAAGTTAAAACTGAAAAATTTTACAAATATTCATCGGTGGTTCATTTTTAAGTAACAACTCATTACAACTGTCAGAATACCGACCTTCTTGTAAGTTGAGTTGCCTCTGGGAAACTCCACTGCATACCCAGAATAAGTGAGAAAGAGAAATAATGTCTATGTAAAGAATGCTGACGTCACAGGCACCCTGGAAAGGGTCACTGGACCAAACTGTGAGGAACTTAATAGAAAAACCAGTGTTTAAAGATGTTGAAAGTATTTGCTCAGGACAGAGCCAGAATTAAAACTAGACTTGTTTGATGTCAGAACCACTTTGGCCTTCCCTACGTGTGCCTCTCTTCTAAACTGCAGGTATTTCCTAGAGCTCCTGTTTTTGCGTGTCTTGGTCTGTTTTGTATTGCTGTAACAGACTATGTGAGGCTGGGTAGCTTGTAAAGAAAAGTGGTTTATTTAGATTGTGGTTCTTCAGGGTGGGAAGCATGGTGCTGGCATCTGCTTGGCTTCTGGTGGGGGCCTTGTGTTGCTTCCACTCATGGTGGGAGGTAGAAGGGGTGCGAGTGTGTTCGGAAATCACATGGCGAGTGAAGGAGGAGGTCAGACATTCTCCCACTCCCACATTCCCAAGAGGGCACTGGCCTATTCATGAGGGCTCTACCCGTGTGGCCCAAACCACTCCCACTAGGCTGTGCCTGCCAGCACTGCCACATCGGGGATCCAGTTTCAACATTTGTTTTGGCGGGGACAGACCACATCCGCACCAGAGCAGTGTGTACTGTTGAATTGAAATCTCCATAGATATGGTTAACCTTTTTTTCCTTCCCTAAATCTAATTCTTAGGTGTGGACATTGCAAGCAGTTTGCTCCAGAATATGAAAAAATTGCCAGCGTCTTGAAGGATAATGATCCTCCCATTGCCGTTGCCAAGATCGATGCAACTGCGGCATCCATGCTGGCCAGCAGGTTTGATGTGAGTGGGTACCCCACCATCAAGATCCTTAAGAAGGGGCAGGCCGTCGACTACGAGGGCTCCAGGACCCAGGAAGGTGAGCTGGTGCCTGAGTTGCTGGGACAAGCTGGGGACCAGGACTCCTTCCCCTAGGAACAGAAAGTGCAGGCAGTGGGTTTGGATAATAAAAAGGAAGAAAAGTTGAGTGGACCAGGGACTGACTTCCTTGGGAGCACTAGCTCTCTGCTAAAAAGTTTGGGGTAACTGAGATTTAAATTAAACTTGTTCTTCGATGGGAGGGATGTCTTCACCTTTCAGACCACAAAATTCAAGATGTGGAGCCAGGAGCATTAAGAAATGTCTTCAGAGGCCAAGGTGCTTGGAGATGTTCTAGAGCAGTGGTTCTCAATGGTTAGCGTGCATCAGGGTCACCTAGAGGGCTCATTCAAACAGATGGCTGGGCCTCAGTCCGAGTCTCTGATTCAGTAAGTTTCAGGTCAGACCAAATAATTTGCATTTCTTGTTGTGCTGCTGGTACAGAGCCACATTCCAGGGAGTCTCGGGAGGGCGTCTGCAGCCTGGCCAGAAGGGTCCTTGCCTGGCTCACATTTGGCACTATGCAAATTTTATTATTAATAAATGAGCAAATAAAATTGTGGTGTCATTTATCAATGCCATTGTCTCTTTTAATCACTAAAAAAGAAAATGATGCTGTATTTTCTGTTCCCAGTATGGAACAGTGGAAAAAACATTGTGACTAGGGTTCAGATCTTTATAGCCATAAAATAGGCTTGTGTCCTGGACAAGTGCCTTCCCCTTGCTGGCCTCGGGTGCTCACCAGCAGAATGTGAAGTTGTTAGGTGTGATCTTCACAGCTCCTTCACATTGGCGTGAGAGCCTCTCTTCTGCTCCTGTAAGCAGGGAGACCCACTGCATGGTGCACCAAGAAAATGTCCTCGCTTCTGTTGATTTTTAATTGCACAGTGTATTTGTCTGTTGACTGGGTAGCATGTTTATATACTTCATAATTCAAAGAGGTATATAAATGAATAGTCTTCCTACCCTGAATCTGAGTGATCCAGCTTCCCTCCAGAGTGGCAGCTAGTGTAACAAGTTTCTTCTGTATTCTTCAGAGATACTTTGTATATATAAAGGCAAGTGTGTGTGTGTGCTTTTTCATTTTTACAGTCAGCACATCTTAAACACCATCCTGTGCCTTCATGTTTTTATTTAACAAATGTGTCTTAGCCAAAGTAAGTGTATATATTTGGAGACTTGTGACCAGTGTTTGCGAGAGACGTGGGAACCTCTAAACCGGAACATCCTGTGTGTTGGCAATGGGCCTTCCCCAAGTTAACTGGCCTGGGACCTCTGGGTGTGGCGGGGCAGGCGCTTCCTGCTGTGACTGCGTGTGAAGGTGCTGCTTGTCCCCACTGCAGTTTGAGGTCTGTCGCTTTGCGGGAGCACTGCTCACACTTGACCCCTTGGTGGATTCTACAGTGAAAAAAAGAGTTTGCAACCACTGGTCCTAAGAACCATTCGGCAACTTTTTTATGAGAACATATACTTGTGTCCACTCCAGCCACTGAGCCTGTTTCTGGGAAATGAGGCCACAATTGGGCATTTAAAAAAAAAAAAAGCCTTCCCAGGCAATGCTGTGCAGCCTGGGCAGTGGGAGCTGCTGCTCCTGTTATGTCTCTCTGCTTTTGCACACAACTTACGATGTGTGTAATATGCTGGTGCTAGGAGTGTATGGCTAAGTACATATGTTTCATATGTGTTAGGGCGGTGCCCCCAAATTGTATTAATAGGCATATGTGAGCAAAACCACTGGGAGATGCCGGCTCGAGGTTCACTTGCAGTTAGAACCGTAGTCAGGTAGTGAAGGAAATCTCGTTGCTCAGGTGGTCGCAGGCATGTAGCGAAGCCTGCAGGTCGTGCACGTGGTGGTGGAAATATGGCGGGTGGCTGTTGGGAAACAGTGGACTTTCTGACTCTTAGCTGTGCCCTTAGAGCTGTGGAGGTGGCCCAGGCTAGAGATGCCCTGGGTTTCAAGAAGTCAGATGTCCCCTGTTGTCCTCCTGGGCCCTGCCACTCTCTCTCTTCCCCCTCCCTGACTGCTTCTGGAGAGAGAGGTGAGGTACCTGCCGGCTCGGGGTCCCCCTGTGCTCATTCTTGTTTGGTTTCTTTTAGAAATTGTTGCCAAGGTCAGAGAGGTCTCCCAGCCCAACTGGACACCTCCACCAGAAGTCACACTTGTGTTGACCAAAGACAACTTTGACGACGTTGTGAACGATGCGGATATCATTCTGGTGGAGTTTTATGCCCCGTGGTAAGATGGTGTTGGTTTCGTATTACTAGGGTATTGGTCACGCCCTTCCTGTACTCAGCACCCTGCTGGACAGTAGGCGCAAGGTGGCAGGTGCAGGCGGCAGGCCCTTGCCCACACGGCAGAGGAGCAGGTGGACGCACGTTGTGGGTGAGGGTGAGGCCCAGGTCTCCCAGAGGAGGGATGGGACTAAGGGGGCTGTCGAAGTGGGTGTGGACGGAGCCACCAGGAAGTCCTTTGTTTGGTGGGAGAAGGGACCCAAAAAGAAGAACATACCAGAATGAAAGGTAGAGTGGGAGCCAGTGCAGGCTGATTTGTGCAGTGCCCTACCTGGGAATCTGAGGTGGCTGCTTTGCTGGGCAGGGAGAGAGGCGTAACAATTTCACGGATGAGCAGTGGCAGGGAGTCAGAGTAGGCAGAGCAAAGGGGAAAAAAGACTTTTCGAGAGAGAGGCGAGCCTAGCTCCAGGTGGGCCGTGGCCCTTTCCAGGAAAGGCCTGCAGTGCCAGCTATCTTGGTGACTGCCTTCTGATTCTTGAGTGGGCTTGGTGTTTGTCAGCATGTGCTGTGTGTGGACCAGAAAGGAAGTCAACGAATTGGAAGTTAGGAATACAACCATTGGGCCAACAAGAGTGGCCTGAGGTCACCCTCGCTCCAGGTAGTGCCAGAATGAGCCAGATCACAGGCTCTCGGGATTCTGTAGCAGAAACCACAGCACCTGGTGATTGTGGAGTGTCCAAGTGAAAAGAGAAGGCGGCAGATGGGTGGCTGGAGAAGGAAATGAGTTGGGGGACAAGGAAGGAAACTTCTGGTGTGTGTGGAGAGCAGGCAGGCATCCTGACAACCTCCTATGATGCTGGACAAACACCAGCCCTTGTTTTGCCGCATGTGGGGTGCTGGCCTGGTTGGGGTGGGGGGAGAGCGGAGCCACAGCACCTCGCCGGCTGGCTGCTCTGGTCACTCCGGAGCTAGGTTGAACAGACCCCCATACGGCACATGCTCAGTGAGTGAGCGTAGTGCATGTTCATCTGGTTTATGGCACCTCAGAGAACGATTATCCTTCTACTTGCAAGTAGTTTCCATGTTGCAGGATGTATCCTGCAGTTCGTATGGGTGTCCTCAGGACTTTGACAAAACAATGTTTTATTTTAACTCAGTACTGAGAGTCAGTACGTGTGAGGCCCTGGCCAGGCGTGAGTCCTCAGTTCTCACTGTGCAGACAGGGGCTGTTTCAACTAGTCTTCATTCTGAGTCCCCCTGACTCACTCGTTTTCTGCCTGGGTTGGTTTGTTTAGTGAGGTCTGTTAGGCTCTTGAGTTCTCCATGCCACGCTCATGTTCCTACCTTGGCCGACCCCTCCTCCATCCTCCCGGGGGGTCTTGTGTAAGTCTTCCTTGTCTCCTGGGTCCCAGCTTAGCCATCACTGCCTCTACGAAGCTGTCCCTGAATGTATCCTGCCAGCCTCCAACTCCCCAACCAAGAAAATCCTCGGCCTCCTTAGGACATTGTCTATCTCGGCCCGTCCCCCATATGTGTGCATTCACGCAGGCACGTGTCCCTCATTGCGTGGGTGCCATGCACAGAAGCCCGTGTCTGTCCCGCTGGCAGCTCCTGAGGGCCCTGGCTCAGCGCCCTTGTCCAGGCGGCACTCAGAGGTTTGCCAGGGTGGCCAAGTTGCCGGGGAACACAGGATGGGTTTCCCTTCTGCACCTCTTTTAGCCGGAAGGTGAGTGCGCACTGGAACAGGCCCCTGACAAAACCAGCTTCCTCTTGGCAGGTGTGGACACTGCAAGAAACTTGCCCCTGAGTATGAGAAGGCCGCCAAGGAGCTCAGCAAGCGCTCCCCTGCAATCCCCCTGGCGAAAGTCGACGCCACCGCAGAAACGGACCTGGCCAAGAGGTTCGATGTCTCTGGCTATCCCACCCTGAAGATTTTCCGCAAGGGGAGGCCGTTTGACTACAATGGGCCACGAGAAAAATACGGTATGGCTGCTTCCATCCCTCCTGCTGCGGTGGGGAAGGGAAGTGCTGGGAGCCGGGGTGCGTGGGCAGGACATGGGCAGGACGTGGGCTTCGGGAGCGGACGGTCCTGGAGGCCCCTCCTCAGGCGTGTGCTCTGCTCCCAGGGATTGTTGACTACATGATCGAGCAGTCCGGACCTCCCTCCAAGGAGATTCTGGCCCCGAAGCAGGTCCAGGATTTCTTAAAGGATGGAGACGATGTCATCATCATTGGGGTCTTTGAGGGGGAGAGTGACCCAGCCTACCAGCAGTATCAGGATGCCGGTGAGTGTGTCCCTCTGGGCTGGACAAAACGTGTGCACCCAGGCTGGCTGGCCGGCCCTAGTTGCTGGGAAGTTTGCTGCTTGTGCATGAAGCTCCTGGGACATCTGTTTAGGATATGGTTTGATGAAACCATTGAGAAAGCAACTGTGGGAATAAGCTTCCTGCTCTGGAGTGGGGGCTGGAGTTGGTCCCCGTTGCCCTCCTTACATGCGGATAGTAGGACCACAGCGACTCGATGAGCCAGGCTGTACTACCTCCTGCTGACCTGTGTGAGGACCTGTCTCGGCGCCTTGTCTGCCTTTCAGGAGCCCCTTCCCGGCGCCCCTCCTCTGAAAGTCTTCCAGCCATAAAGTGCAGGTCTCCGAGTCAGACTTGGGTTTGAGTTCTGGCTCTGCCAGTTATTAGTGCTGTGACCACAGACAGTGACTCAGTCCAGTGCTCCCATCTCAAGGGGGTGATCTGTTCTACTTCCAGAGGTTGGTTAATTGGGATGATGTGGATGAAGTGCTTATCAGAGTACCTGATAATACTAAGTACATAGTAAGTGCTAGTCTGAGAGTGAAATTATCATGAACAGCTGTCTGCAGTAGTGTTTGGGGGTTGGCAGTTGCTCCATCCGTTGTCTGCCCAACCCTGGCTCCTGATGCCTGGGGACAGGTGTACTCGCCATCCCAAGTGGCCTCTTGGGGTCATAAAAGACACTTAGGATCCTCTCCCTCCTCATCAGTTTCTTCTCAGTGCCCCCCCAAACCAAAAACGGCTTGGTTTTCCACTCCACAGTACTAATTATAATCTTTTAAATGTGCTGTTGGCCACTCAGTGCCAGTTTGTTCTGCATGATAACTATTGTGCATAAATCAAATGCACGGTAATGTAATAAAACTTACAGTAGAGCCGAGTTCCCTTCGTGTTTCCTCAGTCTGTTGCTTAGGTAATCCTTGTCAAGTACTCCTAACTAGTCAGTTAGGAAGTACTTGGAGAGGAAAACCCCAACCCACCCAGGACCATGGGCAGCAGTAGAGTCCCCAGCCCCAAGTCCAGCTTCAGGTCACACGTGTTTGTGTGCTTCAAATCCCCAGGGAATCTGTTAAGATTCAGATTCTGGTGCAGTGGGTGTGGGGCCGGCCTGGGCCCCCCCCACTGCAGGGGCTGGAGTCTGTGGCTTGACTCGGCAGAGGCCGGGCTGCGGGTGGGGTGAGAGCCCTGGGAGTGGTGTGTCTGCTCACTGTGGGCACCGGAAGGAGCCAGAGGCAGCCCAGGCATGCAGGTGGTTCTGTGGGGAGGCCACGGGGCAGAGCTGATGGGACCGTTGGTGGGAGGAAAGGTCTGAGATCCTGCAGGGAGAAGTGGAGCTCGTGACGTGACTTTCTCCACCTGAAGCCACTGATGACAAATACCGGGGGCACCTGGAGCCTTAGAACGGTTGGGAGCCTAACTTTTGGGTGCCTCCTGGATAGATGGGTTGCTTTGTTTAATCCTCCCCATGTTCCTACAAGGTAGACTTTAATGTCTCCATTTTACAGAGAAGGAACTTGAGGCTCAGGGACATTAATAACTAACACACTTAAAGTTACACAATGAAGTAGGTCATGGAATTACAATTTGAATCTAAGTCTATCTAACTCTGAAAACCATAAGCATATCTAGGCTGCCCCCCAAAACATGGCTTATCATCCCTGCTGTGTGTGTCAGGAGTCCCAAACCTCCAGCCCGAGATCCATTCTAGGGTGGAGTGACACCCCGTGTTTAAATCACAGCATCAACTCAGGGTGGGTTTGGATGCCTCAGTGAGGGGAGAGAGGGGAGGGGCTCAAGGTGAGTTTACCTGTAGGATCTAAGGCAGGGGTTGGCAAACCAAAGCCCACCGCCTGTCTTTGTAAGCGAAGTTCATTGGAACGCAGGCACACTTGTGTGTTCCCACGCTGTCGGCTGCATTCGTACTGCAGCGGCAGAGTTAAGTGGTCGGGACGGACCATGTCCCCAGAGCCAATACTATTGCCTATCGAGTCCTTCCCAGAAAGTTCTCCAAGCCCTACTGTAGAGCATCCTCAGACAGTGGGGGTTTCATCTTGGAGTTTTCCCAACATTGAAATAAAAGCGTATAGATGGCCAAAGAACTGCTTTCAGGGCTCCAACCCACAGACAGTAGCGCACTAACTGAAGGAGGAGGTTTGAACCCCCACGAAAGGTGCTGCATGTGAAAGCTCAGCCTAGGGCCGTAGGAGTGTGTGGTGCTCACGCATCGTCTGAGATTCACTGTGCTTCTCGTCATCACAGGTGTCATCTGACTGTAGGTCCTGACAGAGCAGCTCTTGTGAGCATTCAGTTTATTTTTGACAGATTTCAAGATACAGGATTTAGTTATTATCCTGAGTTTTTAAAAACAAACTCCCTTAAATGTTTCAGCTCTGGGAATTGTCCACACAGAATTTACTACAGTAATGTTCAGGTCCTTTGCTCAGTCGTCTAAGCAATTTAATAACTTGCATCTTACTAACTTTTCAGCTAACAACCTAAGAGAAGATTACAAATTTCACCACACTTTCAGCACTGAGATAGCAAAGTTCTTGAAAGTGTCCCCAGGGAAGCTGGTTGTGATGCAGCCTGAGAAATTCCAGTCCAAGTACGAGCCCAGGAGCAACGTGATGGACATTCAGGTGAGTGGGGGGTCTCCACGTCCGCGAAGGGCCCCGCCCCCGGCAGGCACGAGTATTCTGGGCTTGCCCCCGACGCCCCCTCCAGGATTTTGCAGCGTGGAGGCTTCATTCTGTCTGGGATCTGGGGCACCTTTCCCAGCCCACTGTGGGTCTGGCCTGGGTGGCTGGTGGCTCGGGTGAGGGCTGTGGAGCGATGGCAGCCCTTTCTGCTCACCAGATGGAGCTGTTAAACTCAGCAGGTGGATTTTGCCTCTCTGTCCACTCCCGCACCCGCTTCATCTTCCTAAAGAGTGTGACCGCAGCTCCAGAAGGGCACAGCAGAGGGAGTTTCCAGCCCCGGGGAAGCCTGGGTCCCTTCAGTGTGGAGCGCTTCACGCTCAGGAACACTTCACACTCGGGAGCGCTTCACGGGGCAGATTTTGCACAGCTCAGTCCACGGGAGCAGCCACTGGCGTTCGAGAGCCCGGCCTTCCTGAGCAGTTCCTCTCTGGGCTTTATGAACCTAGAGCCCCAGGAAAGGGCACGAGGTGTCTGCCTTTGCCTGAGGAGCCCTCTGAGTGCTCGCTGGGGAAAGGGATCCCAAAGACAGCAGGGTATTACTGGGGTGTGCTTGGATGGGACACGCCGAGTGTCACTTCCTGAGACTGACCCTTCGGATGTCTCCGCTGCGAGTCCCTTCCCAGCACACATCTGCACCTCGCTCGTGGACAGAAGCATTGAGGGTGTGTGTGGCCGCTTTGCTGTTGGGGCCCACTCTCACCTGTCTCCTCTGTGAAGCAGGATTCTACAGAGGGGGCGGCCATCAAGGACTATGTGGTGAAGCACGCCTTGCCCTTGGTGGGCCACCGCAAGACCTCCAATGATGCCAAGCGGTACAGCAAGCGCCCCCTGGTGATCGTCTACTACAGCGTGGACTTCAGCTTTGACTACAGAGCTGGTGAGGGGCCCCCACTTGGGGGGGGGGGTGGCGGTAGGGGACAGTCACTCGCCCTGGGGCTCTGGCAGGTTGGTGGCTCAGGTGTATTTTTTTTTTTTTTAATTTTTTCACTTCAGGGTCATTTTTCCTTATGTTCCATATAACTGTCCTTTCCCCCTTTTTAGCAAGAAGGGAGCTTAGAACCAAGACTTGGAGGACGCAGAGGCCACACAGCTCGGCCTAGACCAGCTCCGTGTAGGCACGCATGGCCGCGCTGCCTGGCGCAGGTCTCATGGGGCTGTAGGGCTCACAGCGTGGCCCGCTGCTCACAAAGCGTGGCCTTTTCGGGAATGCTTTTCTCTTGATTGAGGTAAATTGGGGCTTGTGCCTTGTCAGAGAATCTCAGCGACAGGATCTTAACCTCCACCTCAGCGTAAGCTGGCGCGGTGGCTCTCCTTAGCCGCTCAGCTCACGGCCCTCGGTCCATTTCAGCTACTCAGTTTTGGCGGAACAAAGTCCTGGAGGTGGCCAAGGACTTCCCTGAGTACACCTTCGCCATCGCTGACGAGGAGGACTATGCCACGGAGGTGAAGGACCTGGGGCTCAGCGAGAGCGGGGAGGACGTCAACGCGGCCATCCTGGACGAGAGCGGGAAGAAGTTCGCCATGGAGCCGGAGGAGTTTGATTCCGACGCGCTCCGCGAGTTTGTCACAGCTTTCAAAAAAGGTGAGCTGGGGCCGAGGTCTGCCCCCAGCAGCGCTTGTCCTGGGCGGGCTGGGGGCATGTGGCGCTCTGGCCACAGGCATGGGGCCAGCCAGCAGCCCCTCCCACCCTGCTGCACACAGGGCTTTCTGACGTCCGCGTCCAGGGAAGGGCCAAGTGTGGCTCCGAACTCCAAGCCACCAAGACAGCTTAGAAGAAGTTTGGGGACAACGGAATTGAGGCTTTAAATGGACTATCTCAGGGGCTCTTGGTTGAGCAGATGGCCGCAGTTCTGCAGTGCCGGCCAGACGATGGGCAGAGCACGTCGCTCTGGTGCCCGTCTTCTCGGGGCTTCTCCCCACCGAGGTTCACAGGCCCTTGGAGCCAGCTCTCAGGAGCTCCTCCTCGGCACCGCACAGCATCTCTCTTACGATGGCCTCCTTGGACAGGACCGGAGGGCCCATTAGGCTGCACCCTCTCTGGCTTTTGCAGCAGTGGGGAGAGTAGAAGATACTAGTTGATCAGAGAAATAAACTGCGCATTGTTAGGGTGGGCTATTGGAGACAAGGACCTTCCTGGTCCTGGCAGCATGTGACTCACCCCCTCTGGTGACCACTCATCCTCCTGTTTCACTGCCTGGTTCAGAGAGAGCCACCAGGGTCCGGGCTTTTTCAGTACTTGACATCCCCTTCCCTGCTTGCTTTTCATTGGCAGGAAAACTAAAGCCAGTCATCAGATCCCAGCCGGTGCCCAAGAACAACAAGGGGCCAGTTAAGGTCGTGGTGGGGAAGACCTTCGACTCCATCGTGATGGACCCCAAGAAGGACGTGCTCATCGAGCTGTACGCGCCGTGGTGTGGGCACTGCAAGCAGCTGGAGCCCGTGTACGCCAGCCTGGCCAAGAAGTACAAGGGCCAGAAGGGCCTGGTCATTGCCAAGATGGACGCCACCGCCAACGACGTCACCAGTGACCGCTACAAGGTGGAGGGCTTCCCCACCATCTATTTCGCCCCCAGTGGGGACAAAAAGAATCCAATTAAATTTGAGAGTGGAGAGAGAGATCTGGAGAATTTGAGCAAGTTTGTGGAAGAACATGCCACAAAACTGGGCAGGACCAAGGAAGAGCTTTGAAGGCCTTGGGGTCTGCAGAGGGTGGAGGTACCGGACTCACCAAGTTCCAGCAGCGGCGGCCAGGGCACCCGCGACAGCCGGCGCCGAGGCCAGTAACGCAATGGCAGTATCACAGTTCTTTTTTTAATTTTTTTCGTTTTTTTATACTTTGGTATCTCGCCTCATGTTCTGAATCCTGAATAGCCATGAATGACTTGATAGTTTAGTCCAGATTTTTACAGAGGATATGCCTATTTTTATCATGTGGGGGTTGTTTTGTTTTTGTTTGTTTTTTTTTTTTTTTGGCACCTTCTACTTTCTTTACTGTTTCCTGAAAGCAGATAAGTTGAATCCCCTCTGTGTGAAAATATTTCTTTTTTAATTTAAAGTTTAAAAAGCCTTTGCCAAATCATGTGGATTTTGCCCTTTATTTTATCATCGTCTAAGGAATTGTAAGAAGATTCATCTTCTGTTATGTGTTAGTTTCTGGTTTGTTCCTGTCATGGCGCGAAGTGAGAACTGCCACAAGCACCCTGCGGAGGATGACGTTTCCGTCCGACCTGTGAGCCGACTGCCCGTCCAGGGAGAGGCAGTGTCCCCAGGCGGGACTGGGCGTCACTGTGCCAGCTCCCTGCAAACCAAGGGCCAGGGTGGAAAAACATCGCCCGGGTCCCCAAAGCCTACTCAGCTCCAGGGAGAGGCCACCCACTGCATCAAGAGTCCCCGTCATTGGGGTAGAAATGACCTCAGACCCAGACATGGATACTTCAGGGTGGTAGAAAAAAGAGGGTAGGCTGTCGTGATGGAATAAAAACCTGATTACAGTGGAACATCAGTAGCTGTATTAGCAAACGTGCGCTGTGCGGGGAGCTCCAGGGGCGGGGCAGGAGCTGGAGCCGATGGGGCCCGTGGAGCAGGCTCCTCGTCCTGCGGGACACAGGTTGCCTCACCTGTCCCCTAAAAATCCCAGGGTAGGGGTCGCTTTGACTCGCACTAGGGCGTGGGCCTTCAGAGGACTCTCCTGAGCACATCTGCTTTGGGCTGGGGCCAGGGGTTAGGGTTAGGGTGGATCGGCCCTTCCGCAGAAGTGGTTCTCTGGGCCCTGCAGGTCCTGGGGCTTTTGTGTGTGACGGGAAGTTTCGCCGCAGAAGTTCACTCATCTCAGGAGTTCAGCCGTCCTGTCATTCTCACCCCACTGCTGTCCCGCCATCCACCTGCTCCCAATTCTGACGGAAACTAAAGCGATGAGGGCAGAAACCCTTGCGCTGGTGGCGGCTCTGTCAGCAGGGACTGGCTTGGTGCAGGGGATTGTGGGGGCGAGGAGCAGCGGGTCTCAGGAAGGGCGGCCTGGGTGGGCTCTCCTCAGCTTCCTGCTGTTTGGCCAGGCAGACCAGGGGTTGTGGGGGGCCGTGGTGTCTGTAAGTTGCAGAATCTCCAGTGCAACAGGAAGTCTTCCATCAGGAGAGCAGGTGGCCCCCAGTCCTGGGCTGGGGCCTTCAAGGCCCTTCCCTCAGAGACTGCCAGAAAGCTCACAGGAGTAAATATGGGGGTGGGGGGGCAGCGCTAAAAAGCTTTTCCTTGAAGCAAAAGTCATATTCATTAAACGTTGTGCCAGGAGACCAAAGTGCTTCCTGTCCTTGCTAGACTTCCAGTGCCGTCGGGGAAGCATTGCCCACGAGTGTGGAGAACAAAGGGCTGTGAGCAAGAGCGCTAGTGTCCAACAGAGAGCAGCAGTGTGGCCTCATTCCAGTCAAGGTGTCAGAGGAGCCCTTTCCAAAGTGGCGTTTTAGCTGAGACCCTGAGGATGAGTCACCTTGAGCTGGGCAAAGAACAGGAGTAAATGCTGAGACTGCAGCCTTGCAGTCACCAGACCGTCAGGCATGCAGCACCTCAGGCTGGACCCTTTGGTCCTCTGAATTAATCTGCATATAAGGAGATCCCTGCAGATTCCCACCGCATTGAAGTCTGAGAAGCACCAGGAGTAAATGTTCCAGGCGGAGGACCAGCACTGCAAAGGCCTGAGGTGGAAGTCAAAGTGTATCTTCTTCTGAAGTACAATCAGGAAACCGTGTTGGCCGGGCGCGGTGGCTCAGGCCTGTAATCCTAGCACTCTGGGAGGCCGAGGCAGGAGGATTGCTTGAGCTCAGGGGTTTGAGACCAGCCTGAGCAAGAGCGAGACCCCATCTTTACTAAAAACAGAAAAAATTAGCTAGTCATGGTGGCGAACACCTGTAGTCCCAGCCACTTGGGAGGCTGAGGCAGGAGGATCACTTGAGCCTGGGAGTTTGAGGTTGCTAGGCTGACGCCACAGCACTCTAGCCTGGGCAACAGCGAGACTGTCTCCCCCCCCCCCATGTTGCCTAAAAAATGCATATTCCTCTATATATTGACTGCAAAAGGCAGGACCCTTGTGAAGGAATTCACGCCAGACCATGCAGGGAGCTTTAGACCTGTAGAGGAGACAAGTATGTCAATGATAGTCCAGTGCAATCAGTGCCACGATGAAGGTGTGTGCAGGGGCTCAGAGACAGGGCACTGTCCCCAGCAGGGAGACTGACCCAAGCTGGGAGGAGGAGGAGGAAGTGACTTCCCAAGTGGCAGGACAATAGGTGCAAAGGGACAGGCATCAAGCTGCAAGGTGAAGGTGGAGGCCCACAGTGCACTGAGTCATGGTGGAGGCTGGAAGAGGCAGGGTGGGTGAGGGGGCCTGCGGTTGAGTCAGGAGCTTGACTTTAGATGTAAGCAGGGCGGTGACATCAGTTTGAGGTTTGATAATGAGAGAAACAGTCAACATTTATTGGGCACTTAGTAAAAGCCAGGCCCTGTGCTAAGCAGTTCACCAGATTGTCTCCTTTAGGTGATCTGAGAGGTAGGGTCTGTTGTGTTCACTTTGCAGCTGAAGAAGGGAGGGGGTGGGTCTGGCCAATGGAGAGCTGGACTCGGCCTCAGTCGTGGTGCTCTCTGGTGCTATTGTGAAAAACCCAGTCTGCTAGCCAGGGAGCGGCAGGCGGGCAGGGTTTGGCGCAGGAAATGGGTGCTCTCGGGGCCAGCGGGGCAGGAGCTCCAGGACTCCGAGGCTGATCAGATGTTGGGGTGGGGGCATGTGTGTGGTACACAGTTTCATTCCAGGAGTTCGCTCATCTCGCCGTCCCCATCGCCATCATTTCTGGATGGAGGGTTTTTGGTTATTTAACTGTGAAACTTTTCAAGAACAGTGTAACCAACACCCTTTACTCATCAACCACCTAAAACAGTCGTCAAAATTTTGCTGCATTTTCTTTATCTGTTCCTTGCTTTTTCTTTAATGACACATCCGAGACATGTTTCACCCCTGCATGCTTGAGAGTGTGTTTTCTCACAGAGCCACAGTGCCTGAGCACAGCTGCCGAGATAAATAATTCACCTAGTACCCAGGCCACGATCACGTTTCCCCAGTTGTCCCAAAGGGTCTAATACAATTGGTCGATGCCTGGACTTCTGCCTCTGTCCCTTAAGTCTCTGTCTAGAGCAGGCGTCTAACTACGCCGTGCAGGCCACATGCCGCCCGCCGAGGGCATTTATCTGGCCCTCCAGGCGTTTTTGCTGCCGCTGCCTGTCCTGCTTAGCAGCCAACTCATCTCAGGCCCACAGTGCGCGTGTGTGGAATGTGCGCCGCACTCTCCAATGGTCTGAGGGACAGTGAACTGGCCCCCTGTTTAAAAAGTTTGAGGACCCCTGGTCTAGAGCATCCCCCCACCTATTCTCTTTCCCCACAACTTTAACTCATTGCAGACAGTGACAGATGTCCTGTTGTTTTGTGTGAGTTTGAGGAACGTCACTGTCCACTTGCTATATAGGAAGTATATAAACCTGGAGAGATCTGAGCATAGAAAACAGTGTCAGATCTTAGACTACTAATATTAATAGCTATCATCGACTGAGTGCCTACTAAGTATTAGAGACTCAGCATGTATTATTAATCAAAGCCTTAATCCAGGCTTTGTTTATAGCTGTTTGGGTGAGTTACCTAACCCCTGTCTGAGTTTATTTTCCCATCTGTAAGATGAAGGTACAAGCTTCTTGGCAGGGTATTTGTGAGGATTAAATGAGATAACGTGGGGGGGGGGGGGTTATAGCACTGTTCCTGGCGTGCGAGGGGGAGAGGCGAGAGCAGCTGAGGCCAGGCTTGGAGCGCTGGTTAAAGTGCAGTTGCTCTTCTGAATGCGTTTCTTCTGTCCTAGTATGCGCTGGGTGAATGTGATTCCCAGAGAGTGAAAGGAAATTGGTGCACAGGCACCAACTCGAACGTCTGCAGAGCCCTGAAATGCTCCACCTCACGGCCTTTTTCCTTTGTGTCACACAACTGCTCATCTCTGTCTCTCCTGCCTGTTGTAATGGGCAGCGGGCCACTGACTTAGCATTGTGTGGACAGAAGGTAGCTCCCAAGTAGAGGGCATGGGCTGTGCGTGTAAAATGCGGATTCCCGGGTGCTGATCCCGGCCTGCCGATTCAGCCAGCAGTGTCGGAGCCTGGCATCTGTCTTCAGAAGCTCCCACATCCCATCACATTTTCCCCCCGTGATGCAGGCAGGATGGGTCTGATCACTTCCATGACGTAGGAAAGGAGGTGGAGGTCAGAGGAGGTAGATGCTCTCCCCCAACGCCACAGGGCTGGTATGTCGGGCCGGAGCCGGGACTCGGAACCTGTGTTCTTCTGTAGCAGCAGCACCTCCCAAAATGTGTTGGGGATGCTTCTGAAGGAGGATAAGAAGTGCTCCATTAATGTAGAATTCTGTGAGTTATTTGGCGGGGAAATACTAGAGCAAACAAAATACTTCCGTGGGGCTTTGTTGAAGTTCTCAAAGCCTGTAGCATCTGCAGGCAGGGGACTCTCCGAGAGATGACAGAACTTTACCTGGTGTGACTGCAAACCTCCAAATCCATGAGCTCCGTGGTGACCGGCTCTCCGAATGCTAAGGGTTTTAGGAGAGCACACCTGCCCTTGGCCCCTTCCCCAGGCCAGTGTTGCCCCCACCACAGGCAATGGAGACCAGGAAGTTGCTCCAGGAGCCCCAAGGACAAAGCCGACCCCCAAACCCATCCCAGTGTACAACTTCAAATAGCAGCTAATGTGTGAAACTTACACTGTTTTCTGAAGATCCTATCAGCTGGGGCAAAGGGCTTAAACCCTGAGAAGACAGGGTTACTATAATTCTTTGATTCCCATTATAATAAATCAAAGAGCTATTAGGTTGGTGCAAAAGCTATTGCGTTTTCAGGCTGTGAATTTTAAATCCTAAATAGATTCAAACACATCTTTATTAATCGAAATAGGAACCATTACAATCAACACATTTTTGCCAAAGAGAAATAAGTGTGTTTATTCCTGTAGTGTAAAAATTCATGCTTCATGGCCGGGCGCGGTGGCTCACGCCTGTAATCCTAGCACTCTGGGAGGCCGAGGCGGGCGGATTGCTCAAGGTCGGGAGTTCGAAACCAGCCTGAGCAAAACCCTGTCCCTACCAAAAATAGAAAGAAATTAATTGACTAACTAAAAATATATATATACAAAAAATTAGCCGGGCATGGTGGCGCATGCCTGTAGTCCCAGCTACTTGGGAGGCTGAGGCAGTAGGATCGCTGAGCCCAGGAGTTTGAGGTTGCTGTGAGCCAGGCTGATGCCACGGCACTCACTCTAGCCTGGGCAACAAAGTGAGACTCTGTCTCAAAAAAAAAAAAAAAAAAAAAATCCGTGCTTCAGGATTCCACCAACTCTTGGAAAGCACTTTCTGCATCCTGCTGGTTGTGGAAGTGTTTTCCCCGCAAAAAGCTGTCGAGATGCTTTAAGAAGTGGTAGTCGGTTGGCAAGAGTTCAGTCTTGATCAGGTTCAATACTAAAAAAAAAAAAAAAAAAAGAGTTCAGGTGAATATGGTGGATGAGGCAAAACTTCATAGCCCGATTCGTTCAACTTTTGAAGCATTGGTTGTACCACGTGCGGTTGAGTGTTGTCATAAAGAATTGGGCCCTTTCTGTTGATCAGTGCCAGCTGCAGGTGTTGCAGTTTTTGGTGCATCTCATCGATTTGCTGAGCAGACTTCTAAGATGTGATGGTTTCTCTGAGTTTCAGGAAGCTGTAGTGGACCAGACCGGCCACAGATCACCACACAGTCACCATGACCTTTTTTTGGTGCAAGTTTGACTTTGGGAAGTGCTTTTTTTTAATTTTAATTTTTTCTTTTTTTAAAATAATTTTTATTTACTTTATATTTTCTCTTTTCCCTTCCACTGAGATCTTATTTGGGAAGTGCTTTGGAGCTTCTTCTCGGTGTAATCACTAGCTGGTCATTGCCGGTTGTATAAAATCCACTTTTCGCTGCATGTCACAATCTGATCAGAAATGGTTTCATTGTTGCATACAATAAAAGACGACACATCAAAACGACGATTTTTTTGACTTTCAGTCAGCTCATGAGTCACCCACTTACTAAGCTTTTTCACCTTTCCAGTTTGCTTCAAATGCTGAATGACTGTAGAATGGTGGAATGGTCGAGTTCTTTGGCAACTTCTCCTGTAGTTGTAAGAGGATCAGCTTTAATGATTGCTCTCAATTGGTCGTTGTCAACTTCTTTTTTTTTTTTTTTTTGAGACAGAGTCTCACTTTATTGCCCAGGCTAGAGTGAGTGCCGTGGCGTCAGCCTAGCTCACAGCAACCTCAAACTCCTGGGCTCAAGCCATCCTCCTGCCTCAGCCTCCCAAGTAGCTGGGGCTACAGGCATGTGCCACCATGCCCGGCTAATTTTTTTCTATATAAGTTGGCCAATTAATTTGTTTCTATTTATAGTAGAGATGGGGTCTCGCTCTTGCTCAGGCTGGTCTCGAACTCCTGAGCTCAAATGATCCTCCCACCTCGGCCTCCCAGAGAGCTAGGATTACAGGCGTGAGCCACCGTGCCCGGCCCCGTTGTCAACTTCTGATGGACGGCCACTGTGCTCATTTTCAGAGCTCCCGTCTCCTTTGCAAAACTTCTCGAACCACCACTGCACTGTTCATTCGTTAGCAGTTCCTGGGGCAGATGCAGTGTTGATGTTGCGAGTTGTCTCCACTGCTTTACAACCCATTTTGTACTCGAATAAGAAAATCTCTCAAATTTGCTTTTTGTTTAACATCATTTCCATAGTCTAAAATAAATATAAAATAAACAGGGAGTAATAAGTCATTAGCAAAAAACATAAAGTAAGAAATGTACATTAAAATGATGTATAACATAACCACATTTATTTAAGAATGTATTCTAGTATCAAAAGGAAAATTTCAACAATGCTAAAACCGCAATCACTTTTTCACCAACTTAATAGTTATTTGCCACATGACATTTTGGTCAGCGAGGGACTGCACATACAACAGTGGTCCCCTACGCTCACCACCTGAGCTCCACACCACAACCCCCCGACCCACGGCACCCCACCGCCACCCTCTCCCAGTCCATGGAAAAACTGTCTTCCATGAAACCAGTCCCTGGTGCCAAAAGGGTCGGGGACTGCTGGTCTACAATAATGTCCTAGGCCTTCACATTCACTCACCACTCACGGACTCACCCACAGCAACTTCCAGTCCTGCAGCTCCATTCGTGGTAAGTGCCCTGTACAAGTGTACTGTTCTGTCCTTTATACCATATGTGTACCTGTTCTGTGTTTAGATAGGTTCAGATACACAAGTACTTCAGCCACGGTGTTACAGTTGTATTCAGTACAGTGACATGCTGCGCAGGCTTGTAGCGTTGGAGCAGCAGGCTGCGACCACAGAGCCCAGGCGTGGAGAAGGCCGTGCCATCCGGGTCTGTGTAAGCGCCGTCTGTGACGTTCATGCAGCAACAAAATTGCCTAAGGACGCATCTCTCGGAAGATATCCCTGTTATTAAGTGACATGTGACTGTATTTGAAACCCATTCTAGGGGACCCAGGGAAAAGCATCCCTCTAGTCTAGGGGAGGGCTCGGGAAGCAACGGTGAGAGGCAGGGCTGGGAGGCCACTGGGCCGAGCATATGATGACTGAACGCCTTTCGAATGAACGAATGGAGAACTCTAGATCCTTGGGGAGACCAGGCTCGAGGGCCCAGGCAGGGACAGTCCCTCCTGCCTACCCAGAGTCTCCCCTCCGCCACCACACCCACTCTGCATTTTCTGTCTCCACTCGGCTCAGCACGAGACACAGGAGCACAGCTCTCTGGCTCCACGTGCTCCCATCTTAGATTACAGAGATGCTGTGGAAGGGGGCGGAGGACAGAGGACCACTTGTTAGTACGTACAGACTGAGAAAGGGTCTGGTAGAAAGCAGTGGTGTGGTCTGGAGACAGAGTCACTCGAGAGAGGAGCCCTTCTGTCTATTCTGTCTGCATTTTCTCATATGTAATAAAAAGAAAGCGTGGGCTCAGATCAGACTGATTTGAAAACTGTGAGGCCTTTGAATCCTCCCTCTCCCCGCCTGCTGCAAAAGTGTCCCACTCAGAAATCACAGGTCCCTGGGGTTGGCTGGAGACTCTAGAGCCCTTCAAGGTCAGAGGTTGAAAACTGCGGTGTTCAAGGGACCTGGCAGGTAAGGTAAGTGCAGGTAGGGGCAACAAGGAGTGGTGGTGACCGGGGAAGACTTGAGGTCCCACGTCCCACTAGACACTTGCTGCCTGTGGGGATCTGGGGCTGCTGTCACTATTCTGGCTTTTCGAGAAAAGCCAGGCATTTTTATGTGAAATCCTCCAATTTTGAAATATCAGATGTAATTCAAATTGTTTTATCAGTACTATATGGGCCAAAGAAAAGGCACTTAAGGGCACTGTTCAGTTAGAAACTTCTGGCCTAAGTCAAACCCCCACTTTTTTTTCTTGATAGTTTTATAACTACAAGAAAACAGCACAGAGGATGCCCCAGTATAAATAAAGGCTTAAAAACACAGGAGCAGCCGGGCGCGGCTTTAATCCTAGCACTTGGGAGGCCAAGGCAGGCCGATTGATCAAGGTCAAGAGTTTGAAACCAGCCTGAGCAAGAGCAAGACCCCCGTCTCTACTATAAATAGAAAGAAATTAATTAGCCAACTAATATATATAGAAAAAATTAGCTGGGCATAGTGGCGCATGCCTGTAGTCCTAGCTACTCAGGAGGCTGAGGCAGCAGGATTGCTTGAGCCCAGGAGTTTGAGGTTGCTGTGAGCTAGGCTGACGCCACAGCACTCACTTTAGCCTGGGCAACAGAGTGAGATTCTGTCTCAAAAAAAAAAAAAAAAAACAAAAAAAAACCCACAGGAGTTCCCTTAGAAAAGCTGAAGATTTTCTTTTGGGCTGGTGGTTTGGATGGATTACTGAGTGCACGGCATGGTCCCTGCTAAGGGCATCTGAACGCAAGAATGCCCCTTGGCTGGACGTTCTCCATTTCATGGGTCACCTCAACACAGTGCCCGGTGGAGCTGTCCTGGCCAAAATCCTTCCCATTGTCCTCTTGGGAACATATGACCTCTTAGGAACATACTCCACAGAGACCTGCAGCCTTGGTGACTTTTTTTTTTAGATGGAGGCTTGCTCCGTCACCCAGGCTGGGGTGCAGTGGTGTCATCAAACCTCACTGCAGCATGGAACTCTAGTGCTCAAGTGATCCTCCTGCCCTGGCCTCCCAAAGTGCTAGGATTTGGGCGTGAGCCACCATGCCCAGTGGTGATGACTTTTTTTTATCACTGCCTTTTGGTCACCCCAAGACCAATTTGGGTCATGGAAACAGCACTAGTTCCCTGGGGGCGGGGCTACCAGGCTCAGTTCCACCTGAGTCTGCTGCTCCTTCCAAAGCCTTGACACATGGAACTCCCTCCTTCGTAGGAATTGAGGCCTAGAAGAGAGACAGGCTTGCCCAAAGCCGCGGGCGGAGCTGGCCAGGGTGGAAGCCTGTCAGGTATGTTCCGCTGCAGTCCCTTGAGATTCCAAGGCTCACTCCTGTTGCTGAGTTAGCACAGGGTATAGACTCTGCTCGTCTCCTTTGCTGCCACCAGCCCAGGTGCCCGATGCTGTGACTTCGTGGCTGCCCGGCTCCCAGCCTCCCTCACGTGGCCCTGCAGTGGTCACTCTGGTCACAGGCCAGAGCGTCTCTACCTCCCTCTTGGCCCCTGCTCCCCGGCGCCCCTTCTTTGAGTGTGGAAACCAAGGGAGCTGGGGGGGGGAGGCTTTCACAACACACTTGTCACACGGGAGGTCAGACACGGTGGCCTTGCTCTTCAGAGAGGCTGTTTAGTTAGACAGCTCTCCCGAGGGAGGCACGGTTGCTGACCCAGGCCAGGCTGGAGGTGAGGGGAATGTCTCTGGAGCCTCTCAAGAGGGACCAGCTGGCACCTGTGGTCCCTCCCTCCCGCCCTGTGAGGCTTGTTTGTAAGGGAGACGTGTGGGGGCGAAGGCAAGGTCTGAGGCGAGACAACTTGGAGGCTGAGGCCGTGAAGAGGAGGTGGGCGAGACCAGGCCACGTCCCTTCAAACACAGGAGCCTGAGGAGGGATTTTTTTTTTATAGGTTTTAAATTCTTTGTGAGTTAGGAAGTGCTTCCTGGGACGGAGTCAGTGTATTCTGTATTCAAGGGAACACCAGAAAGTGGCCTCGAAGTCACTGACATTGCCCCACCAGAATGGCAGGTGGCAGCGCCTTGACGGGACAGTGGGGAGGGGATGTGGGCAGATCCTTCGCGTCCCTTGGGTGCTGGTGCCAGACCCAGTGCTCCAGGCCAGGCCAGGCCGGGGGTGTCACCTACGTGAACTGGAGGGACTAAGAGCTGCACTCTCTGGGGCCTAAGCAGGGAGCACCTGAGCGTGCCCACCCTCCCACACAGACCACTGTAGCCCGTGCAGTGACCAGGAAGTCACCAGAAAAAGCAAATTGAGCCAGGACCCGCAGCAGTGCGGGTCTGACTGTGCAGGACAGAGTTTCAGCACCGTCTCTGGGAAGCCCCGGCTGCCGTGGGTCACTCAGACCCCAGGGCTCTCGCCAGCAGAGTGTGGACAGCAGAGGGACCCCCACTTCCCCCACGGGACTGTGGAAGCCCTGGGGTGTCTTTATTTATTTCATTCTGTTTTTTATTGTTATTTAGTTTTGTTTTTGATATTCGCAGGCTAGGAGGGTCTCAAGCAAGGCAAGGCCTGATTTCTAGCGAGCTCTTCAGATGGACGGTCAAGTGAGTCACATGGAAAAGCCATGACTTCCTTGTACCCCAACTTTTGGGATTTATACAATTTTAAGTGTCATTTCCCCAGGGTCTTCCGTCTGTGCTTTGGTCTCCTGTCTAGTTCCCTATGACACAGGGCAGAAAAATATGACGAGGCTGAGCAGCTCAGACACAGGCACAGGAGGGGTCAAACCTGCGCCACCCAGTACTCTGAAGTCCTGCAGGCGAGACCACCTTTCCACTGCGCCCCAGGAGCCTCACTCTGGCACAGCCCCAGGAAAGCCCAGGTTTGGGACTTTGAAAAACCAGGGGGGTGATTTGGGAAACCAGCCAAACTCCATAGGAACCTGGGGGAGAAGTGTGGTGGCCACCACAGGCCCTGTTCGCATATCAGGACGAATGGTCCGTGCAGATCTGGCAAAAGTAGGACCCTCCGCAGGTGGATCTGTAACAGGGAGAGGGAGGATAGGAAAGGTTGAGAGAAGGCCACCAGGCTGGGATAGCACTCACATAGTGCGGTGGGGCTGGGGGAGAACCTCGTAATACACTTTGAGAGTGTTTCAGAAGGAGCTTTTGATGATAAAATCAGGGGAAACTCCCTTCTCCTTGCCCTAAATTAATTAATAGATTACAATTTTAAGACAGAATAGTCAGAAAGGTTTTCAACAAACCGACCTGCAGTCAAGGAACAGCCAAACTGTTAGTTGAAAGCATTTTCCAAAAGTCAAGAATCATTCAAGTGTGAGGAAGCATACGTCACTACCCTTCCCCTGGGTAGCTCTAGTTTGTCAATATCTATTAGGACATCTACCCATGTCAGTTTTCTGGGGTCATTCATTCTCCTTAGGCTCACTCACTCATTCATTCATTCACTCGCTCAACTCATTTACTGAGCACCTGCTGTATCCTAAACACCTTGCCAGGTACCAGGAGGAGTCAGAGGTAGTCAGCGGTTCTGCTTTCCCATCAGCTTGGGGGTCCCCAGGGGGCACACTTTTTCCAGCCCTGGAGGTTTAGACTCATAGCTGCCTGCCTTCCCCTCGCCTTGCCTGTGCTCACCGCAGGAGGAAGATCCTTCATCAGAAGCAAAACAGAGCTGTGGACTCTGCTGTCCCAGGAATAGCCCTGTCCTTGTTGCTCCAAACATGTCCCTGCTGTCCTTCTGCTGTCCTTTGCATTCAGGGTGAGCTTCAGGCTTTCAGAGGTTTGCCTGACACTTTTACAGAAATCTGTTCCACTCGCTGTTACTCGGTCATCTTTACTTCTGACCTTCGGCTTCTGCCTTTTGTCCCTTTACATTCAGAAGTCCTCAGAAGCATTCCAGGCATTCAGGCATTTTGCATGCCTCCTCCTTGCATTCCTTTGGTGATGGTTTCTGTTTTTATCAGTCTGGATTTAGGGGAGAGGCAGGGATCTTGGGCACTGGGGGAAGCACTCCCATGCTTCCGAAGGGAGCAGACACTGTGAAGATAGGAAAGTGTCAGCTTCCAGGGTGTGGAGGTCTGCTGCGGTGCCCAGATGCAGGAAGCACAAGACCTTGCCTGCACGGCTCAGTTTCCTCCAGGTCCCGCATAACTGTTCTGAGAGTCACACCCTAAATAGACAAAGGAGGTCAGTGGGGATTGGCGGATGTCCTGGACCCTGTGGCAGCTGAACAAGACAAGCAGGACTGGAGGAGAGACGCCTGCTGACGAGATGCTAATTTTGCATGTCTCCTTCCCAGGATGCTCAGCAGCACTCCTGATTCTTGTTGTTAAGTACATTTATCCTATCTATTGGCAGACAGAAGCTCTGGGGAATCTTAGAGAATGTATAACATTGATACTGTAAATATAGTTATTGATAAACTACAACTGAAAATGTCACTGTAATGTAAAAATGAGCAAATATTTGGGCTTTAAATACTTCAAGCAGTATCCTGAGTCTTTGGCTGGTCCGAAGGTAGTGAGTTATCTCACGTGATTGTTCACAGTCAGTTACAGATTGAACTCCTTGTTCTACTACTTTCCCCCCTCCTCACTACTGCACTTGACTAGTCTTTTGCAGAGCTACCCCTGCCAGGTATCCAGTGATTTGTTTTTTCATCTTAATTTTAAAATTTTGAAATGGCAATACTGTGTTTGTATCACTGAGACAAGACTTGGGAATACAGAAAAGGAAAAAAAAAATAGTGCAGTTTTTTCCACCCAGGGACTAATAATGAATTTGGGGAAACTTATCACAGACCAAAAAAAGAAAAGAAAAATCAAAGACATGGTAATAGATGCTAAGGACCAGTGATTGGTAAGGATAATACATGTCCTAAAAAATCAAAGAAAGGAAGTGAGGTGAGGGTAAACAGGGCTTTTATTTTTGCCACTTTTTAATATAATGAGGGTTTAATTTAATTTCTATATTCTTTAAATCATTTGCAAAAAGTAAGAAAGAAAAAACACACAAAATGAAAAAGTCTTTGTAGCTCTATAAGGATTTTTAAATGCATCATATCAATAGGATGAAAGACTGATATTTGACGATACAACACTCAATAGACAAAATTAGAAGACATTTCAAAGTTGACAATCCTGTTAAGTTTTGAAGCTAAAGATGTGAAAATTCTCAGAGAGAAAGCATTTTGGTTAAAGAAGAACCAAGTCCAAGAGTCCGAAAATAGGGAGGAAAGCAGGAGAGGGCAGAACATATTGTGGGACGCCCAGATGAGGTGCCAGCGCCACTGTCTAATCCTGGTTCTGCCCTAGGTTTTCGTGTAACTTGAGAAGCCACTCAGCTGCTCCTGAAACTGGACTTCTGAAACCGGAGGTCCTGAGACTGATCTTCCTTCCCTCCTTGCTACATGGAAGTGTAGATTCCTAACAAGCTCAGAGGCAGGGTGGTGTTTGGTAAGATTGTGGTGGTTCCTCAGTACAGGGAGACTGCCACAAATACCCAAATGTGTATTTAATAAAAGAAAATATTTGGTTTGTTCTTGTAGGTGCAAGCAACCCAAGGCACTTGAGAGCACATTTGGGCTTCCTGAGAGCTTCCATGTTTATCTTCTCATTTCAGTCTCAAGGTGACCCCACAGACAGGTAAAGTGGTCAGTAGGAATATCATACTCGGGAAGCCAAGACTGAGAGAGGCCGTGGCACTCCACTGGTCTGTTCAATCTAAGTCCTGTGCCCCATCCTGTGCATCTAGCTCACTGCTTCCTTGGGAAGGGAGAAGTCGTAATTACGATTACTTGTTCAAGCCAATTGGTGTTGCTGTGATCATGCACCAGCCATTAACACAGGACTACAGCGTATCTCAGGAATAATGGCAATGCATGATACTGCAAGAGAGGAACAATCTATTGGTCATAGTCACCCTTCTGTATTTGCCAGGGAAAAACCCTTATTGCATTTTATAAGGTACAGAGCATTTTCATATTATTTATTTCATTTAACATTCTTTGCAACCCAGTTAGGGTAGCATGACAGACATTACCATTCTACAAATGAAGACACTGAGGTTCTGAGAGAGATCACCTAAATGGCTCCAAGCCAGCCACTGAGTCCATTGCTTGCAGAATCAGAATAACATTCTTCTTCAAGAGTTCTCTCTCTGCTACCCAACAATGAAAAACCTGCAACCAAATAATGGCACCAAAGCCATGACACTAAGTATTTCAGAAACATTGCTACAAACTAAAAAATGGATGGATAGATAGATAATGGGGGGAGAGGGGAAGTAAGTATACAATTGTTATAATTGTTGGTGGAATAACTGTTAATATGGACACTAAGAAACATAAGAACAGAGTCAGTTTCTCTGACTTTAGGCAGATTTCATTCCACAGGTATGGGACTGCACAATCCCATCAGTTTTGATGACATATATATCCCATCTCCAGAAGATTCCTAACTAGATAACAATATTTACAAAGCAATAATGAATGGCCAATCCAACTATGAGGCCAGCCTAGAGTAATATGATAACTCTAGAACAAAAAGAGTTTGGCGTTAGATCTTTGCTAAGACTTAATTGACTAAGACAGGGTTATCAGATAAAATACAGGACGCCTGGTCAGATTTGAACAATACTGTAAATAGATATTTAGTATAAGTATGTCCCAATATATAGCAGGTATATCCTGCTATCATTGCATACGCAGTAGTTTGAAGCCCACATAATTTTGATTCTCAAAAGCCTGGCATTTGAGAAGAGAGAAGGAGATTTTTCCCCCACAATACCCAAATCTTATAAGTTTGACAAGGAAAGCAAAGCTTGATGGAGTACCATGAACCACGGAGACCCAGGTGAGCAGTCTGCCCACCACTCAGGACAGAGGAAAGCACCATTCCTGCATCAACAGCTTGGGATTTTCTTCCTCATCTTTCACCTTGCTGATGCTGTATGAACACAAGACAAGCTTATGTGCAGGTACACAAAGTATTCTGCTTTGTACAGGTCACCTAAACCTGTGGCTCTCCCTGTTCTCAAGGAACAGTTCACAAACAAGGGGACCTCCCTTTTCAACATGGTCCATGCCAGACTCCTAAACGCTGAATCCGCTCTGTCCCCTGGTCATCTTCGCTGGCACATGATGGTGCACAATGTGTTTTCTGGTGTGTTTAAGAAACCGTCAGGACTTAGCTGCCCGTAGAGGAAAAAAGGGACCGGTTCCCTTCCCAGCAAAAGGCTGGTCAAGTGGAGCAGTGGGAGTGGAGAAGGAACAAAGGAATCTGTAACTGGTTGTGATCAATTAGTTGTAAACACCACTGCACTCGGACCAGCCGGGAGAAGCAGCTCCACGCCTGTATATATAAGTCTCCAAAATTTAATCTGTTCCTCACTTACGGTGACCGCGACAAGGTTTCTTTCATAACGTGCAAACATATGCCTCAAATATAAACCACATATTAAAAAATAATAATAATAAAAGCACTAAACACACCGACGTCGTTAAGAAGAAAAGCCTTTTCCTCCTCAATCGAGTGAAAGGCTCTCCAGGGCAGCCCCGCTCAAGGCATTGTGGGTGATTTGCATGCAAACCCAGCGGCAGCCTCCGCAGACTCCCGGCGGGTCCCCGCCGTCCGGCCCGGCCCTCCCTGCCCCGCGCCTCCGCCCCAGAAAGCCCCGCACCCTCGTCTCGCCACGGTGCTTTTCAAGGGGCTTCAAGGTTGGTTTGTTTTTTTTTTTTTTTTTTTGAGCTTTTTTTTTTTTCCAAGAAGCTTTTTCTTGAGCTGTCGCCCAGCTGCTCACCAGAGTCACCCTGTCCTGTTCTCATCAAGTGTTTTTGTTCCCTGGAGATTTGGGGACTTGGAGCTACTCTGGAGGGACACAGGGATCCCCCTGTCTCCGCAAATAGGGAAACGTTCTGTCCGTGGACTCGTCTTGTCCATGGAGGCTAAATGACATTTCATCAGTGCACTCTTGATGTTGTGCAGCCTTTGGGTTTTGACAAATGTCTAATGGCATGTGTCCACCATGATAGCATCCCACGGAATAGGGTCACCGCCCTACAAACCCTCTGGGCTCTGTTCATCCCTCCCTCTCCTCTCACCCCTGGCAACAAGTCATCTTCTCACTGTCTCCATCGTCACAGGCTGCCATGTTATTGGAATCATGGGCACCTAGACAGCCTTCTCAGACCGGCTTCTTTGACTTAGCAATGTGCACTTGGGTTTCCTCCCTGCCTTGCCATGGCTTCGAGAGCTCACTTCTTCTTAGGGCCGAATAATATTCCATTGTCTGGATGTACCAAAGTGTGTTTTTCCAGTCACCTACTGAAGGACACGCTGGTTGCTTCCAAGTTTTGGCGATTGCAATGAAGCTGCTACAAACATCCATGTGCAGGTTTTTGTGTGGACACAAGTTTTCACCTCATTTGGGTAAATACCAAGGAGTGCAGCCGCTACATTGATTGTATGGGAAGAATGTTTAGCTTTGTAAGAAACTGCCAGACTGTCTCGTACAGTGGCTGTCCCATTTTGCATTTCCATCATCGATGGATGAGAGTTCCTGTCACTCCGTAGTCTTGCCGGCACTTGGTGGTGTCGGTGCTTTGGATTATGGGCTATTCTAGTATTCTAGTTGTTTTAATCTGCAATTCTGTAATGACATATAACGTTGAGCGCCCTTTTGTATGCTAACTTGCCATCCGTATGTCTTCTTTGGTGAGGTGTCTGTTGCCCATTCTTAAATTGGGTAGTTCATTTTCTTATTGTTGGGTTTTAGAGTTCTTTGCATATTTTGGTAGCAGTTCTCTATAAGATACGTCTTCTGCAGATATTTTCTCTTAGTCTGTGACTTGTCTTCTCATTCTCTTGACAGTATCTTTCACAGAGTGTAAGTTTTTAATCTAAAGCCCAGCTTATGAATTACTTATTTCAGGAATGGTGCTTCGGTGTTTTATCTAAAAAATATCACCCTACTCAGGGCCACCTAGATTTTCTCCTGTGGTATCTTCTAGGAGTTTTATGATTTTGTATTTTACATCTGGGTCTATGACCTATTTTGAGCTGACTTTTATGAAGACTGTAAAGTCTGTGTCAAGATTCGTTTTGTTTTTTGCATGTGGTTGTCCACGTGTCTTTTCCAGCATGATGTTTTAAAAAGACGATCTTTTTGCCATCGCTCCTTTGCCAAAGATCAGTTGACTGCACTTACGTGGGTCTGTTTGTGTCTTGATTACTATAGCTTTATAGTAAATCTCAAAACTGGGCAGTGTCAGTCCTACAACTTCAGTATTACTGGCTATTTTGGGTCTTTTGACCCAAAATCAGCTTCTTGTCCGTGGGATCTGTTTCATTTCATTTTTCTTTCTGGTATTAGTGACTTATGTATTTTCTCTTTGTTCTCAGTTAGCCTGGCTAGAGGCTGATCTTTTCAAAGAGTTAGTTGGCTTTTGATTTTGTTGAATTTTTCCTATTGATTTCCTGTTTTTGATTTCATTTATTTCTGCTCTAATTTTTATTGTTTATTTCCTTTTGCTTACTTTGAATTTAATTTGTTTTTCTTTTTCTGGTTTCCTAAGGTAGGAACTAAGAGTATTGATTTTAGATCCTCCTCCTTCTCCTTCCTTCGTTCCTTCTTCTTTCCTCCTCCTCCTCCTCTTCCTCTTTCTCCTTCTTTTCCCTTTTAGAGACAGGATCTCACTCTGTCACCTAGGGTAGAGTGCAGTGGCGTGATCATAGCTCACTGTAGCTTTGAACTCCTGGGCTCAAGCTATCCTCCCACCTCCCAAATTGCTGGGACTATGTGTGGGAGCCACCTTTTGGGCATTCTTTTTTTCTAATACTGTGTTTCCCTGAAAATAAGACAGGGTCTTATATTTATTTTTCCTCAAGAAGGCACCCTGGGGCTTATTTTCAGGGGCTGTGTTATTTTCCCCTCAAAGCCTCAGCTTACAGCACACACAGGATGGCCGGGACCTGACAGGGGGAGCCACCCTTGTTGGTGGGGCTGCCTGCACCTTTCCGGCCACCTCTGGGACAGTAGCTGTCATGATGGGGCAGATGAGAAGGGCTGCTGGTCTTCTTTACTGCTCTGCCACAAAATGCACTGGTTGTGCAGATAGGCTGCGTAGCCACCCCATCACTAGGTCTTATTTTTGGGGTAGGGCTTATATTGCACAAATGCCTAGAAATCCTGCTAGGGCTTATTTTATGGGTAGGTCTTATTTTTGGGAAAACACGGTATATGCATTTAGTACTATCTATTTCCTTCCAAGCCCTCCTTTTGCTGCATCCCATGAATTATTATAAGTTGTGTTTTCATTTTCATTTAGTTCAAAATGTGTGTTGTTTAGAAGTGTTTTGTTTAATCTCCAAGTATTTGAGGATTTTTCAGATATTGTCCTGTTATTGATTCCTAGTTTAGTTCCGTAGTGGTTGGAGAGCAGACATTGTATGATTTCTATTCTTTTAAATTTGTTGAGTGAATTCCTCACTCACAGGTGAGGGCAACATAGAGAGACCCTGTGTCTACAAAAATTAATTTAAAAATTAACTGGGCGTGGTGGTTTGTGCCAGTAGTTCTAGCTACTTTGGAGGCTGAGGCAGGAGGATCACTTCAGCACAGGAGTTTGAGGCTGTAGTGAGCTATGGTTGTCCAACTGCACTTCAGCCGGGGCAACAGAGTAAGACTCTGTTTCAAAAAAAAAAAAAAAGAAGAAGAAGAAAAAATAGAGAATTTCAGCAGACTTATAATAAGCAAAGAGATTGAATCAGATCAGTAATCAAACAAAAAAAAAGGCCACATTAATAGAAGGAAAAAACTTCACATCATCTCAATAGATGCAGAAAAAGCATTTGACAAAATGTCAAACCCTTTCATGATAAAAACACTCAGCAACTAGGAATAGAAAGGAATTTCCTTAACATGATAATGGACACTTATAAAACTATCTCTATTTGCAGATAATATGATCGTATATATTGAAAAATCTCAAAGAATACACAGACATGAATCAAAAAAACCTACTAGAGTTAATAAAAAATTTCAGCGCATTTGCAGGATACAAAATCAACACACAAAAATCAGTTGTTTCCATATACCAGTAAACAATCTGAAAAGAAAATTAAGAGTACAATACCAATTTACAATAGCATCCCAAAGAATAAAATACTTAGGAATACATTTAACCAGGGAGGTGAATGACTTGTACACTGAAAAGTACAACACATTGCTAAATGAAATTAGAGAAAACGTAATTAAGTGGAAAGGCATCCCATGTTCACAGATTGGGATAATTAATATTGTTAAAATGGCAATTCCTACCCCACACAATTTACAGATTCAATGAAATCTCTATCAAAATTCCAACAGCTTTTATTTGTATAAATTGGAAAGTTGATCTTCAAATTCACATGGAATCACAAAGAGCCCCGAATAGCCAAGACACTATTGAAAAATACAAAGTCTGAGGACTCACATGTCTTCCTTTCAAAACTTAGTACAAAGCTACAGTAATCAAAATAGAGTAGTATTGGCATAAGGACACACAGACAGACCAATGGAATAGAATTCAGAGTTCAAAAATAAAAGTCATACATCTATGGTCAATTGATTTTCATCAAGGGTGCCAAGATTATCCAATGAGGAAAAGTTAGTCTTTTCAACAAAAGGTTCTGGGTCAGTTGAATAGTCATAGGCAAAGGAATAAAATTTTCTCACACCACATACAAGAAGTAATTCAAAATGGATCAACAACCTAAATATAAGAGCTAAAACTATAAAACTCTTAGAACAAGACATACAGAAATCTTCGTGACCTTGGATTTGACAACAGATTATTAGCTTTGACACCAAAAGCATGAACAACAAAATAAAAAAATAGATAAATCGAATTTCATCAAATTTAAAACTTTGTGCATCAAGGGACATTATTAACATAAAGACAACCTACAGAATAGGAGAAAATATTAGCAAATTATATATCTAATAAGAGTATAATATCCAAAAAATATAAAGAACACTTACACCTCAGCAACAAAATAACCAAATTTTTAAAGTGACAAAGGAGCTGGGCATGAGGGCTCAAGCCTTCAATCCCATCACTTTGGGAAGCTGAGACGGGAGGATCGCTTGAGCCCAGGAGTTCGAGGTTGCAGTGAGCTATGATTGTGCCACTGTACTCTAGCATGATTGACAGAGTAAGACCCTGTCTCTAAATAAATAAAATGGCAAAGGACTTGTATAAAAATTTCTCCAAAGAAAATATACAAATGGCCAAGAAGCATATGATAAGATGTTTGACATCATTGGTCATTAGGGAAATGCATATCAAAACCAAAATGAACTATCACTGCGCACTCACTATGATGGTTATAATTTAGAAAAAGAAAAGAAAGAAAAAAATAGCAAAGTTTGGTGAGGATATGGAGAAATAGGAACCCTCATATGCTGCTGCTGGGAACATAGAATGGTGTAGCCACTATAGAAAACAGTTTGGCAGTTCCTCTAAAAGTTAAACATAGAATTACCATATGACCCAGTAATTCTACTTCTATGTATATACCCAAGAAAAATGAAAACATATGTTCATGCAGAAACTTGTACGCAAATGTTTATAACAACATTATTCATAATCACCAAAAGTGGAAACAACCCAAATGTCCATCAGTGGATGAATGATAAACAAACTGTGCTATATACATACTATAGCATAATATTCAGCCATATAAGATATGAAGTACTGACATATGCTTCAACTTAGATGAAGCTCAAAAACATGCTAAGTGAAAGATGCTAAATCCAAAAGGTTACATATTGTATGATTCTTTTTTTTTTTTTATGTGAGACAGGGTCTCACGCTGTTGGCCAGGCTAGAGTGCAGTGGCGTCATCATAGCTCACTGCAGCCTCCAACTCCTGGGATCAAGTGAGTATGATTCCTTTTATATGAAATATCTAGAATAGGGCTGGGCATGTTGGCTCACGCCTGTAATCCTAGCAATTTGGAAGGATTGCTTGAGGCCAGGAGTTCAAGAGCAGCCTGAGTAACATAGCAAGACCTCATTTCTACAAAGAATAAAAAAATTAGTGGTGGTACATACCTGTAGTTCCAGCTATTGGGTAAACTGAGGCAGGAGGATCCTTTGAGCCTGGGAGTTTGAGGTTGCAGTGAGCTATGACGTCACTGGAGGGTGACAGAAAGTATTAATAGATTAGTGTTGCCAGGGAGTGGGAGAAAGGAGGAATGGGGAGTGAGGTTTAATGGGTCTGAGGTGTTCTGGGATGATGAAAAAGTTTTGAGACTTTAGAGGGGTGGTGTTTATACAGCATTGTGAATGCACTAAATGCCACTGAATTATATACTTGAAAATGGTTAGTTGTCTATGATGTGAATTTCACCTAAAAATAAGTATATGCTTTGAGATGATGAAGAGAAACAAGAGAAGGGGAAGAAGAGAGAGAGAGAGAAGGTAGGAGAAGAGGCAGGGCAATTAGAAGAAAAGAGTCAGAGGCTGGAGGAGGGCAGGGGCTGATGAGGAACACCTGCTGGGATGATTTTTTTTTTTTTTTTTTTTTTTTTGAGACAGAGTCCTGCTTTGTTGCCCAGGCTAGAGTGAGTGCCGTGGCATCAGCCTAGCTCACAGCAACCTCAAACTCCTGGGCTCAGGCAATCCTGCTCCCTCAGCCTCCCGAGTAGCTAGGACTACAGGCATGCGCCACCATGCCCGGCTAATTTTTTCTATATATATTAGTTGGCCAATTAATTTCTTTCTATTTATAGTAGAGATGGGGTCTTGCTCTTGCTCAGGCTGGTTTCGAACTCCTGACCTCGAGCAATCCACCTGCCTTGGTCTCCCAGAGTGCTAGGATTACAGGCGTGAGCCACCATGTCCAGCCTTGGGATGAATTTTGTTGGCTGGACGGGCTTTCGCTTGACCGAGTTTGATACTCCAAGGTTGGCAGTGACGACGGGTTGACTCTAGTGGCACCGTGCAAGCGCTGCTTTGTTGGCTACATGTCCACGATCCGGATGACTCTTGTCTATCCCTGGCTCTGAATGTGGGCAGGGCAAGAGCGGGTCCTTGAATAAATATCCATATGACTCAAGAACTTGGCAAGCGGGTGCTGCTAGAGCTCAGGGCACAGACAGTTCCTGTGACCTCAGGTGATGAGGCCGGGAGTTGCAGAGGAAGTTTTTTGTTGTACTGCCATCGGCTGTGACACACGCCGAGGTTAATCACCGCATCAGCCCATCTATAGCATAATTATCATCTCAGTTAAAACATCAGAGCCTGCTGGCAAGTATCATTAAGTCTAAATTGGATCCCTGGGCAATGTTCTCATTACAATATTTGAATTTTTAAAATGAACTCATAGATTAGTTTCACACTGCAGTTATTGATTTCCTCCTATTGGACAAGAACACACACAGTGTACTCTAGAAGGAAATGATCATTCTTTCCTAATAGTACTAAGGTGGGATTATTTGTATGATTAATTAAAGTAATTATATCTGTTTCTTATTAGAATGCATATTAAAATATATTAGAGTCTAATAATAATATATATTATAGAAATATTGTAATATATAGTGTACAATAAATATATAAATAGATATATAATGTAGAATATATTTTATATAAACATGTATATATTATACATTGCATAATATTCAATATTGTATTTTATATTATAGATTATACATTTGGATATTCTTATTAGAATATATGCACATATAAAGTATCATCTTGGTTGAAAAATTTGAAGTAGGAATGGCAAAATGCCATTGCAGAGTGAGTTTAGATGATTACCGCATGCAAAGTAGCAAAGGCACATGGGATATGAAAGAAATTAGGCTACAGGGAAGTCATATTTTTAAAAATTAAAATAGAAACTCGAATCCTTGCTATTGGGTCTATGTTTTTTAGGCTCCTGCTGTCCAGATTTGGGAAGCACTGGCTCTGGCAAATGGGGTGAGCCTATTGAGAATGTGACCCTTTTGACTCCTGTCTAACAGTGACCTCCCCAGTGCCACAGGGGATGGCCAGCTGGGCTGTGCACTGCACAACTCCAGGCAGTTATACCCCCATCTCCCAGGAAATTAGGGTATTAAGTTTTCAGAATATTAAAACCAGGCTCCCTTCTGACACTCTCTCCAGTAACCACACTGTCTCCCTGATTAGAGCTACCTGGCTAGTAACACCCTCAGCGCTTACACTTTTAAAAGAATAACCTGTCAGAAACACAGAACTGCATTAAGTTAATCAATACAACACACATTTTAAAGTACACTTTGATCCTATTTCTAGGCCAGTAAAGAGTTGCAGAAAAAGGAGAGATGAAGAAGGGAAACGAGAGGACAGGGAAGAACCCCAGCGATGGCAAGAGGAGCAGTATGTCCTGCCACTGGGCATCGCCCTCCCTCCTCCGCTGGTGTTGAAGGAATGACAGCTGAGAATCTCCTACATTGGTCCTGCTTCCTCTTCCCCACGACCCCGAGAGGGCTGGCTGAGGCCCCCTTGACCAAACCCCACCTCCAGACCCAGGACCCAGGGACCTACACCTTCAGCGATTTCTCTGCTGTGGCTGCTCAGAGCACAGGACGCTGAGCTGAAGTGCAAGGGGCCGACTGCGGCAGTGAGCACTGGAAACCGGGATCAGTGGAGAGAATTCCCTCCAGGGTGACGTAGCACTGACTTTGTTGACCTTGGACTCAGTGTTCTCCAAGGTCTCCTCAATTCTAAAATTCCTTTCATCAGAATCTTGACAGTGGAAGGAAAGAACAAAGCAACACTTCATTTACGAGAATGTTCTATGGTTCACAAAACATGATGAGGCTCCCAGAGGACCATGCCTCGGGGAGAGATGAGGGGGAGATGAGGGGAGGTGCAAACGAGTTGTTGGGATACTGCGATACTGTGCCTCCCAGGAATGCACAATCGCTCTCTGCACAATTGCAATCGGAAATGCAATTTACTGTGACTAAGCTGTTAGGCAACTGTTGTGAGGCCCTTTGAATGACCGGACTTTAATAAAGCTCTGCCCTACATAAACTCCCTGCAACTGATCCAACTTATCACCCGTAGGCTCTCTCCTTGCTTCGCCATTGGACCAACCTGATTTAATAAGGACAGCCCCGGGAATGTTAAAGGCTCCTGCCAGGGGGTCTGTAGATTTAGGTTTGCTCTTTGCCAATACTGGCTGTGCCGACTGATTGAGCAAGGTTTGTAGAAGACCACAACTGTGAGATCTTCTAAAGTGGAGATTTGGCAATTATCTATTGAATTCATGTAAATGGCCAAACTGGATATTTCTCTTAAATTTTATCTCCTCAAGGGCATAAAATTTGAGTCAAATAATCAAGGAGTCTAATTTGGGCACCTGCTCTGGGTCAAGTGTGAGTTTGATTGTTTACATTGATTTCAAAATAATATGAAGAGAAGAAAGGCTGGCATGAGGACAGGGCGCAGGGAAGATGCTGCTGCTAGGAAACATGAAGTCACCTGGGCATGGCTGTTCTTATCAACTCCCCTCCCTTCTCCTCAACAGAAACACCATTCGGCTCCCCAGGCCTCCTTCCCGGAGCCCACGCGCTTAGGGAAAGCACCCCGTTCTCAGCTGTAGGGATGGAGGGTCCTGTGCAGGCCACTCCGCTGCGGTAATTCCCACGCCCTTGCCAGGAACCGCCTCAGGATCCCAGCCCATCAGAGCGTGGCCTTGGCCCGGCCTTGGGTGTTGACTGTGAGCCGGGTGCAGGATCCCATCCTGGTGATGGGAGAGACTTTTGTTCTGCGGCTGGGGGAGGCATCTCCCTCCTGCTGCACGTGCACAAGTAAGCGTGCGGCCCCAGCTGTGGGAGGGGAAAGGGCGGCTGAGGACAGGCCCCAGGGGAAGCAGGACTAGGAGAATCCCAGAGCCTGAGCCGGGGTCCTGACCAGACCACACCCGGAGCCTAATCGTACTCTAGATGTCCGGTCACGCGCAGCATATGCTACTTTACCTTTTTTTTTTCTCTTTTAAAAAATTTTGGTAAAAAAAAATATGTAACAGGCCGGGTGTGGTGGGTCACACCCGTAATCCTAACATTCTGGGAGGCGGAGGTGGGAGGATCGCTTGAGTATAGGAGTTCGAGACCAGCCTATGCAAGAGCAAAACCCCGTCTCTATCTTTAAAAAAGTAAATAAATAAATAAAAATGTGTAACAAAATTTACCATCTTAATCATGTTATGTGTACAGGTCAGCAGTGTTGTCTTGATTCACATCGTCGAGCAACCAATCTCCAGGACATTTTCATCTCACAAAACTGAAAATCCGTACCCAGAACCAATAACTCCCCACGGCAAGCCCCTCTGCCCGCAAACCCAGCGAGCACCTGGCCACACTGTCCTACTGTCTGTGTCTGTGGTTTGCCGGCTCTCAGATTCTACTGTAGGTATACAGCACATCTTGTTTATCCATTCCTCCCTCGAGGAGCGTTGGGGGTTTCCACCCTTTGGCTGCTATGAACACGGGAGTAACAAATGTCTGTTCAATTATTCCTTTACTATGAAAAAATGTAAAACCGGTTTGCGTCTGATGAGAGCCGTTTGCTGCGAGCTGGGTCCTGAGTTGCTGGGTGTTGTGTCCGCATCGTGCTGCAGTTCGACTTCCCCCCACCCAATCCTGGTCTCCCCCCAGCCCACCTTCCTTTCACAGGTATTGATCCCTAATAAATATCTTGCATCCCGACTTCTTCAGAAATGCCCCCTGCATGCCCCTGCCTTTGGCACCTCCCCAACCTTAGCCCGACCCTCCTGACGTGGGCACCGGGCGCGCCGGGCTTTGCGCCCTTCCCTTGCTGTCCTCCCAGGGAGCCACCAATCTCTGGGACCCTCCCAGCGCCTCGGACGCACGGACGGACACAGGCGTTGGCACGATCTGGCCAGCCCGCAGCTCGTCGCCCACGTCTGCTCCCACGGACTGTCCATGTCAGAGCCCAGGCCTGTCACCTGTCCACCTCCCGCAGGTGGCGTTGGCGGTCAGGCCGTCATTCCCCTCATCTTTCGTCAGTTGACCACTGATTGCTGCAACCGTGCTTGTTTTGAAGTATTTCAGGAACGCCGGCAGCCCCGCCTTGTCTGACTTGTGCAAAAGCAGGGAGGGGACTGAAAGTGCCTGTGAGGGGAGGGGTGGGGCCAAGAGGGAAGCAGGAAAAATGACCAAAAACAACGGATCTGCGTGGAGAAATTGGAGCCCAAGCATGCCGCTGGTGGGAACGGGCAACGGGCAATGGTGCAGCCGCTGCAGAAACAGTCTGGTGGTTCCTCGAAAAAGTAAAAATAGAACTACCATTTGATCCAGCAATTATGCTTCCGGGTGTATACCCCAAAGGAATTGAAAGCAGGGACTGGCACAGACATGTGTACACTCATGTTCGCAGCGGCAGGGTTCGCAGAAGCCACAGGCGGGTGCAACCACGCGTCCATGGCGGGACACGAACGGATAAACAAAATGTGGTACCCGCAGTCGTCCCTAGGTAGCTCAGGGGCTTGGTTGCAGGACCCCCTCGCAGATGCCCAACTCCACCGATGCTCAGGTCCCTGATGTAAAATGGCCCAGGATTTGCATATAACCTGTGCACGCCCTCCCTTATACATTAAATCACCTCTACCCTATCGTCTCTAGGCTACATGCAATGCCTAATACAACGCAAGTGCTATTTTTTTTTATTTTTATTTTTTTAAATAATAATTTAATTTTTCTTTTTACTTTTATTTTTTTTCTTTTTTCTTCTTAGTTTTCTAGAAGGAATGTAAGTGCTATTTAAATAGTTGTTATATCCGATTGTTTAGGGAATAATGACAAGGAAAAAAGTCTGTAGTGTTCAGCACAGATGCAACTCTCCTCTTTTTTTTTGTCTTGGAATATTTTCCATCTCAGATGCTGCAGTGAGGACCGGGGGGCCGTGCTTGGAAAGGCAGACCCCTCCTTCCTGGCTGCCCTGAGCAAGCGGACCTCCCTGCCTGCTCCCAGGCCTCTCGCTTGATGGACTGTGATGGAGCCTTGCGTGCCTTTTTTTTTTTTTAACACAGAATCCCTCCCCTTTGGGGGTCAGCATTTTCTTGGACAACCAAATGTTCTTAAAGCTACTGTCTCAGCGTCTATTTTACAGGAAACAGTCGTGACCAGGGCCGGGCTGGGCTGCACACGGCTGCTGGGGGTGGCCCTGGCCCCTGAGGCCAGCGAGGGTCAAGGGTCGATGTCCTGTGCCCGAGGCAGCCACGCTCAGCGCCCCGCACCCCCAGCCTTTCCTGACCACCATCACTAGGGGACACCGCTCAGGGTCTGTGGCACTTTTCGCCATTTCCCAGCGTTGTTAACCGTTTGGTGTATCAGGAAGTTGATAATTCCATTCTGTAGAGGTGGAAGAAAAGAAGGAAAGGGGGAAAAAAAGCCTGGTTCTGAAGCAAAATTGATGAAAGCTTAATTGAGAAGTTTATTGGAGAGCCTCATGCAGCAGCAGAGCAGAAAAGTAAAACACACACATGCACACGCACTGTCTACTTTTGAGTGGTTTTTGTTCTGGAGACACAGTGCAGCAAGTATTGCGGTAAATTTGAGAGGTGGGGGACAAGGCTGTTAAGTCAACCCTTCCTTGGAAGGCACAGATCTCGGAGAGAACAGGGGCCTCCTTGTTTTCTCACAATGGCCCCTGACGGAGGCTCTAGGCTGAGAGCAAACAGTGCCAGGGCCTGCCTTTCACTTCCAGAGATAGGGAAGGACTTGAGAAGGTGCTTTCGAGCTGCCTCGATCAGAAGAAGCGCCT